>JAQIXS010002562.1:0-22168 GCA_034700785.1 Rossiulus vilnensis
TCCGTAACTCGTAAAGTGGAAATTTTTTTCAGAATTTACTCCCAAAAATTCCAAATTACGGAGAGTTGACTGTATGTATATTGATATTTGACGTCATTTAGTATTGAAAATGATGGAGATTTGGAATGGACACTGGCTATTCTGCATTGCCATTTGACGTTTTTTGTGCTAATGCTGACTTCATTTGCCCTTGAAAGTGACATCACTTCGTACTGATAATTCGCACCAGTTGGATTTAAACTTAGGCGTCAATCTGCGTTGGAATTAGGCGGCATTCTGCACTCCCATTTCATGTCACTTTGTAATGATGTTAGACATCATATTTTAACTCTATTTGATGTCATTTATATCGATGTTTTGATCGTGTCTTTGACGTCATTGGCTGCTAAGATGTGACGGCAAAGTTTATTACTATTTGAAATTTAACATGGCATTTTACACCGATATTTGACGACGTTATCAAGATGTTAGTACGCGGTGAAACTAACCGACTGTTTAGGTTAGGTTAGCTCACGTTAGGTTTGATCAGGTTAGGTCTGGCTTGCGTGACGTCACATACTCTCCGCTCTGTAATTGTTCGCTCTACTACCGCATGGCACCCAATCTGAGGTCACTTTATAACGAGATTTGACGTCATTTCAGTTCACATCTTACAATCGTCAGGTTCTAAACATCCGTTATGGCCTCTTAAAAGCAAACACCTCTTTAACTGATACCTTGTGTTTAATTCAAATTGAAAAATACTTTTAGGCCTGAGGGACATTTTCGACGTCTTCGTTTTTGGACAAAATTCAAAATAAAATAAAAAAATGAAATTAATCACGAGATGAGGAGGGAGGACTTGTTTTGCCGACTAATTATCCCGCAGATGTGTTAGCATTTCGTAAATCTAATTTATCATCTTGCCTGGCTAGATTCCGGTAATAGGTGCGCATGCGCCCCGCTGCTTCCACTTTATCCGTTTGGCATTTAGGCGCAAAACTCCATCTATTTTGGATCAAGAGGATGTTTAGGCCTGGATTCATTAAGGGGGTTTTGCAACAGTTGCACCACCGCCCATTAAGGTGCAAGAGCGAAGAGATTACTAACAGGTGGTCCATTAATAGACAAATTTGAAACAGGGGGAAAAAACCTAATTAATGGCAGTTGCAGCGGGCCTAAGGATAATTCCCTATTCGAGGGGATAACTAGCACTTGGCACTTAGGACCTTGCTCAGCACGTATTAGGACCGTTCGGATGACGTATTGCGTGGCGAAAAATAACGTCATTTTGATAGGAAAATCGACAACTGATGACCTTCAGATGCGTAACCCTATTTCTAAACGACGTCACATTCTATTGTAAAAATCACGCCACATTTCCACATAATATAGTGACAAATTTCAAATTCGCATTTCAATTTCCACATACTATAACGTCCACAATAGTATTAGATCGTTCGACCTTGTGAACTTTAAATTAATACACTCATAAATAGGGTCAAAAATGACTGCACCTAAATGACGTCATTTATGGACCTTGTTACCAATTTGGTTTCGGACACAAATGACGACATTTTGACTAGGAAAAACAGCCGAAGAAAGATGTCAGGGTCCCTTAGATGCACCGCCTTATTCTTATACTAAATGACGTCAAATTTTATTCCAAAATAACGCCACATTCCAATTTCCACACACTATTACGTCAAATTTAATCCCTATGATGTCTGTTATGTCTTTCGACATTTTGAACTGAAAATTAGCAAATCCATAAATCGGGTCAAAATGATTGTAATTAAATGACGTCATTTATGGAATATTATTGGGGGTTTTCGGGGACAAAAATGACGTCATTTTGCCCGGGAAAACCCCTAAAACCTGATGCCATAACGTCACAAATAGCATTGCAATCGACAATAGAAGCTCAATTTGGCTTCAGTTTCTGCTTCGAAATCACACTCAGTGCTTGTGCAGCAATCGATAGTAAATATGCTTTCTATTCATTTCTCTTTCATCACACTCGATCTTTAATCCTCTTCCTCTTTAATCACCCTGCTCATAATTTAAATTCCTTCAGTATTTAGCAAGAAACCAAACGTGGAATAAAAGTAAACCTCGAACTGGGCTTCATTTCTGGCTTACAAGCCGCATTCAGATGCATTGCGCATCCATGGCGAAAACGTGAAGCCTGGTTTCAAAAGAGGCATCATGCTAAAGCAATCAATAATTTCCATTTAAGTTATAATTAAATCCACATCGTGATCAACGATCTAGTTGCGCGAGTGATTAAAAGCAAGCAGCAATTTAATCAATCGTAAAAGCTTCCTGACGGACGACTAAATACCGAGATCAATCGAAAGATCTATCTTTTAGTGAGATCGAAAAAAGACCTTTCCGAAAAGACAAAAATGCATTTCATCTGGGTGAACGTATTATTAAGGAAACCTTTCAAAGGATATGCAATAATCCATCCTTTCGGTCATAATTATAGGTCACGTGGGCGGTAATCTGAATAGAAAAAGGTCAAAAACTGACGTCATAACGTCCCCTACATGTGACGTCACATCTCTGAAACCCCATCAATTCACTTCATTTCGGAATTTCGTCACAAAAACAGGGCGTTAATTCCGATATCATTCACTTATCCCAGATATGGAACAGGGATATGTATGGCCATATCTGTAAACATATTGACATATACATGGTCATATGTATGATAACGTAACATTCAAAACATACATGTATGAATGATTTTATAGACTTGAACAGCATATGGGCAAAAATAGGTGCAAGGTCATTGGTTAAAACACGTCAATGGTATCTTAGGGTTTTCTGGATAAAATCCATGAATGCATCTTCCGCATGTACCAGCTCCAAGACAGGGCCTAATCGGCTTACTTCCGCATTGGGAGCCATTTCCATGGGAAATTCCCTGGAAGCAGCGCCGTAACCGATTAGGAACCGGAGAGAGGAAAGCCCCTGATTTTTTTCTCTGATTTAGCCTAAAGGACCAGCTTTTCAACAGGCCATTATTTATAATTGAATGGCCGGATTCTTCCAAATTGGCCGAAATCGAGAGGTCAGCGCTGACCATTACGCCAATTTACAAAACTTCCATCAAAAGCATTGTTCGGCTGGCCAAACCGCAGGACACAAACGGAAAAGTTTGAGACAAGCAAAAAAAAAACCTATGTCAACAAGAGCAGATATGAAGGTTATGACGTCAGTCGGCGGGTTCGTGACGCCATCCTGGAGCGATGAAAACGACCTGGAAACATCTCCGCGACAACGAATTAGACAAAAAGCCATATCACAAAACTTACGCCAGCTCAAGATTTCACTGCCCCGCAGACTATCGCGAAAGGAAAATGTCTGTCCCGTTGCCAGGATGCAGAGGCGAAGTTTTAAATTTCTCGACCAGAAACCCTCACGGGTCAATGGGGGATTTTGCTACCCTGGTTATAGGGCTACTGACCGCACCCTAGTTGTTCCTCCTTGTTAGTTTGAGGTGACTCAGCGAAGCCCATGACTATTAATTACCAGCATGCAGGTCAGGGAGAGCCCTGTATTTTGCAAATATATCCTGGTAACAAAACAAAAAGATATATATGTACATATAATGTCTCTGGTTTGCTTCAGAAGTACCAACATTTGTGCCACAATTTTAAGATTTGCATTTTGCAAAAACATAAGTGTATCGTAGTGTCCCTGTTTGCCTCAGAAGTCTAAAAAAAGTTAAATACAATGCACCTGTTTATCTCAGAGTTCCCAAAATACAATAAAAAATGTTTCTGAAGGACGTACATTAATTACACGAGCCACAAATTAACGACCTGCATTTTGAAGAAAAATATATGAATTATGCCTCCTAATTTTCAAGTTGTGAACAATATTATTCCTTAGTATTTATCAAGAAAATACATCCACATAATGTCCCTGGGCGTTAATTTGTGACGCAATATTTTAAGACCTGCATTATGCTAAAACACACGTATAATGCTATCTCCACGTTTAAGGCACTTACATCCTTTTAGGAACCGAGGTTAATCTTTATGGGAAATCAGGGAGAAAGGAAGCCACGGATGAAACCTCACACTAAAATGATCCCATAAAGTAGATCTCCAACATTTCATGACGTCATCAGATTACGTCTTTTTTTTCCGGGGTTTTATTCGTGTCATCCCACTATTTAATAACCCAAGCTGCGCGTTCCTGGCCTTCATTCCACGCGGGGAATTTCCCTTTATGGTGAACTCGAGTTATTTAGCTTATAAGATTTCGTTTTCCACTCAATCTAAAAACGTATAGCGAGGGGCTTAGAGGGAGGCAAAAATACCAGGGAACTATTTTAATCAAATCAAATTTCAATGAAACTTTTCGCGTGCCGAAATATGTCGATACAGGGGGCGCCAAATCCTCACCCCCCCTTCGCTAGAGCGCCGTAAGGAGTTTAAAATTTCCCTTGATTACACAGAGGGTAGGTGAAAGGGGATTTTTGCATTGATCGAAATCACAAAGCAAACACATTTTCTTGCCTGACGAAATTAAAATGCACAGGGCTAGAGGGAAATTAAACTGAAAATACAAAAAAAATAAAAAATAACTGGGTTGCGCCACTGATCTGGAGAATTTAATCGATGATTAAGAGGGGCCTTCAACAATGCTCCCGCTCTGAGGGGTCGCCCATAAATGACTTCATATGCTGGAGTGGGTGACGTGTCATACAAATAAATTGATATTTTTTGTTTGAAATTTAACTACCAGTTAAACAAACCACACAATGCTAAATAAATTATGCAGTGCTAATACCTTTTAACAATAATATCTCTTGATGTTACGTTTACTGTTTAATTCCTAGGTAAATCGTAGTTGAACATAAGGTGAAATGAATGACAGTAACTTATAATAGACGTCACTTAAATTGCAATTTTCAGGATTGTAAGGTTGAACATGGCCATAAATGGGGTTACATTTGTCATAATTGACCATGTAGGAGCCATATTTAAAATAATGTTACATGGTTGTATTATATAAAGTCATATATGACTGTATACATGGCCATATATAGAAAATATTTGATTTCCAACTAAAGACAATCTCAATACTGCTCACATTCCTAATCAAACAAAACATGTCACCAGAAATACAATTTTAATTGTAATTTACATTTAAGTTACTGTATTGCATCTTTCAGATATGGACATACACAGTAGTTATGCATGTTCATATTTTTAAATAAAGACATCTATCATCATCTGTAATAATGTAAAAACATTCACATATATATTCAATTAGATCATCTGAAACACTGGTCTTTCTGGAATAAAGAGGCTAGAGGGTCTGGTATTTAAGTTGTTCAGTTCAATTCATTTTTAAAGGACGTCATTTTGGTGCAGCCCTTAACTCGATAACAACAGGAAGGTAAGCCTTTTTTTGGAGATTTTTGAGTAATAAGTCATAAGTATACATGTATCTAGATGCATATGAACCCAAGATTTGGTATGAGCAGGTCCAAACATGTCAAATTCTGCGTGCATGGCCAACATTTTTAAGTGCCAAACATAAAACTGCCACTTCCGTTAAGCAATCAAGAAGAAAATCGCACTCAGCACTAGCCAGCCAATCAGCATTCAGATAAAACGGTAGACAAAGGCGCCCCTAGCTGCATCCACGGGCTTCATCAGAGTTGCCGTTTTGAATTATTTAAACCAAAAAGGCACATCAATTATTTACGAAGCTTTTAGGGAGAGAACCCGTCAGGCAGCATAGCTGAAGATAGGCATGAACCAGACCTGGCATTTGAGACAAAAAAAATCTGGGGAAAAGTTAGATATTTAAAACGGTCTCCCTGTAAGTGAGTTACGTTTTAAGATTCCCCAAAATTGCGCATCGTGGGTAAAGAATTTAAAAAGATTGAAAAACCTCTAATAGCATTTGGCTGACGGTGTTTGAAAACATTGACAAATACATCAGAGCAAGCCTGTACATTTTCAATAAATTTTATCAATACTTTACATTTAAATTTAATTTTTTTGCTTTATGTTGATAAATAAATAGGTCAACTAATTACTGTGTAAAATAATTTCGGCATTTTCCTAATCGATTAAACGTTGCAACAGTACTGGTGATAAATAACATTTGGAGGACGTACATTTTCGATTGTTCATTTAATTTTTGTTTTAGTTAATTATTAGTTTTTAACACCTAAAAAAACACTTGGTATTTTTCAAGATCGAAATTTTGCACATTCTTGTAAAGTCACATTTTCCAATTATATAATTCTTAATATAATATTATACTAGGTTGAATTCACATTTTTGTTTGAAATACTTTCAAATTCCTAAATTGATTTTCCCCGTGTTGTCGCCCGATAAGCGGCTTTCCTGCGATGCAACAGTGCATTGCGGGTTTCACAGGTTATTTTCCAGATTTATTACATTTTTATTAATAAAAATGAATATTTTAAAATTATAAAACACAACAAAGACGCTGTTGGACGACTTTTTCTACACTGCAGCAAATAAAAATTGCAATTATAATAAGTATTTAAAACCCCATTGGCTCAGCCCTAAGCCAGAAATAAAGACCAAGGTGATCAGATAAGCGGTGACGTCCAAGGTACGCCATGACATGCTAATTCTTTTATTTCTAAGTGTGAAGTTTGAAGAATTAATCCGCTTCACAATTGCTAAACTGAATAAAAGGCCAGCAAAAGCCTCATTGAGATACTCATTAAATTTGTCCAGCAAAGCAGAATGATCAGATGGAAACCCAAATAAAACCGGCTTCAAATCCCTCGTTAAATATAGAAGAGAAGAGGGGAATGTCAAGAAAGGACGATCAAAATTGGGAAACATGTTCTAAGTAGAGTGAGGCACGATGCGGAGGAAGTAAGGAAGTAAGGCATGAAGGAAGGAAGGAAAAGAAAAAAATGTTTCAAACAACATTTAGCAAGAGCCTCCATTATGGCATCTAAGAAAGATAAACCGGCATTTGCACCAAAGAACTTTGCATCAAAATGAAATGGAATTGTTCCATTGGATTGTTTCATTCAGTTTAATGCCCTTTTTGTTGAAAAAAGGCCGATCTTCTAGCAATACATCCTTCAAGGACGTTATTTTAAAAATGTGAAAGTTTGGAAATAAAAAAAAATTGATTTAAATTTGACGTCATTTAATATGGAAATTATATGGCACATCCTGGGAATATTGCAATATTGGAAAACATTTCCTGACTTTATCAAACATGTTTATAAAATAAAACTGTAAAGAAAATTTACCAATTACTGAGATCATTTTATTACTTTAAAAGCAGTGTGTTATGAAAAATCGGAAAATTACTTATTAATACACATGTGTAACTAAATACGCCTTCTTTATAAGCGGTATTAAAATAAATTTACAATTTCAGATTATGGCAATTTAAGAAAGGCATTTTCCCAGATTAAAATTTCCATGTCTTTTGCATAAAACGTTGTTCCTACTTCCCAAAGAATTCCAGATTTTCCAGGTCATTCGGAGCCTTGTTAGACCTACTGTTCGGCGTACCTTGTGACGGGTGTGGTTGAAAATACGTCGTTGTGTTTTCTTAAATTACAATAAATACTGATTCTATATTTTCCCTTTTAGTTTTTTTTTAAATTTGAAAACCGAGAAATTGGCAATCCCTGATAACAGACTTGCGATGCAGGTTTGCCAACAGTTTCTAAAGCAACTGTTTAATTCAATTAAAATCATCAAGGATATTCCATCGACCCAAGTTAGTTTTTATAAATATTATTCAGTTTTAGTATATCTTATTACCAATTTAATCAGGTAAACAAAAATAATTAGATCTTTCAGAATCTAATTAGGTTTGGGGATATTTGCTCCAAAGCCGTCGACTTACGCCGTGGTTAAAAGTCATATGACGTGAGTCTAAATATGACCTTTAGAGAGGAAGAACTTTCTTAGAGATTCCCAGAGACCTTGCTAGAGAGCCTACTTCTGCAGCATTAGGAGTGACTTCACAAGTTAGCTGTCACTGATGGCCGAACATGCCCTGTAAATCAATTAGAGCTGCCAAATGGCTAATTATATGACAGACAGAAGACAGCTTTTATTGGCATCAATTACATAAGGGTCAAAGGCTGATGGAACGTGAGTAATAAAACTGTGAGCATAGCCCAATCATATCTTAAGCAATCCATCCGCCTATCTCAAGCAGTTTCCGAGCATAGCACAGCTGCAAGTAGAGATTGCCCCCATCAGGGGGCACCCTGCCCAGCCAAAGGTAAAGTCACCGTAGCAACACCAGATAGAGCTCTAATCTCATAATTACACTTCCGGCTAAAAAGCTAATAATAAAACGATTAAATTTCGGATAAAAATGCCTAACATAGTGCAAATTTCATCTTAAAATTACTAAACCAGCATTTAAATCCGGTTCGCTTCAGCATTTGGAGGTTCTTTTTTAATGGTAAAGTTTTTGTCGTCATACATTGTCATCATACATTAGCTGTTGTTGTTGATAATAGCTGATTTTACATAATTTCTCTGATTTTTAGTAGGCCATCAAATGCTTCTAGTTTGCCATGACATTCTACAAAATGCCTACTTGATTGTTGTATTAAATGGTTTACATGCACTCAAACCCCAAAGCATGAAATTATTTCCCTGACCACAGTCTTCTTGTATATCGTAATATATTGGTATGTTGATAAGCAAAATATAACAACATTGCTGTATTGATGTTTTAATGTACAGAGTGCGATTAAAGCCAAAAAATATTGTAATTAAATCAGATAAATTTAAAGCAGCTTCATTGCAATGCATCTATGCTAGCGGTGATTGCCCTCACCAGGGGGCCAAGTTTAAAAAGAAATTTCAAGTGTTGTTAGAATTAGTAGCATTTTTAAACAAAAAACATGTCATTAACTTCATCGTATTTTTCCTATACTTATTAGGCAGTTTCTAAAAATGTGACCGAATTAAATCTTCATTCTGGAAGAAAAATGTATGTCCCAAGCTCTTTCACGTCAAGCGGAATTTATTAGTTAGTCAGGAACGCAAGGGTAATATTTGGTAATATTCAAATATATTTTCCATATTTAGTCCTACGCTAACACAATATTAAATTCCAAAACCCCCGAGCGTCGATTTTAGGCACATTAACGTGAATCCATGGCACCCAAAGCAAGGGGTTGCCGGGGACAACCTGTTGCGGCCCCGGTGAAGGTTGCCATGGCGACGGGGGATCCGTCGTTACGTCATCGCAATTTGGGGGAGAAAGTTATCATTGCATTAACGATTTTGCTGAAATTCACTTATTAATAGCACGTCATTAAACGCAAGTTATTTTTAGCAAAACCTGAGGGTTATTTCGATGCAAACCTCCGACATTTTGTGTGTAACAGTTCTTATTCGTGAAATACAGCAGTTTGCTTAAAGTAAAGCAATTAAACATACTTTTAAATGCTGAAAACGTTGAATAGTTGGGTTGACAATTGCACATCCAAGGCTTCGAACAGCTGGCCAATTTCCTGATCAGCTGCAGGTGGCGCCAACTAGTGGCAGCTTATTTCCCTAGCTCACCAAGAGGGAGGTCTGCAAAGCACAGGAAGCGAACTTTGCCAATTCGACAACACATGGTTTCTCCTGACTTTTTAGGGTTTTTCCAGGTTAAACGTGTCATTTCCAATGACCTGTAGGGTTACTTCATCGACCAATTATAAGTGAAAACAGGTTGTATTTGAATACAAATGCTTTGATCAGTTGTTGCCAGATAAAAGGAACTGGTCCAATTCCTTGGACCAGTTTGGGATTTCATTTTGACATATACTGATCAGGCAAAACTTAAACAGGGTTCTTACAGTGTTAATGAAAACAGTTTTAAAATACATGTACATGACAGAATATATTTCAAAATATTTTGCATGCAATACAATTTCAGAAATAGTTCATGACATACTAAAAGTCCACATTCATGATATTTCTGCTATGTTAATGGGTTTGTTTTCAGAATCTTTTGTTTCGAAATATATTCCAACATCATGTGGGCAGTACATGCCGAAATCGATACATGGAATCCGCATGGATTGAAATTATGATTCGAGTTAGACAATTCCCTGATTCGTTTAAAATAATTTTTTTTAAAAAAATCCCTTGACTTTCCAGGTTTCCCAGACCCTGCGGTAACTAATTCGTGAATAATTTGAAGCAAGACCTGCCGCTTGAAACTCATTCCCAGTTGTCTTTTCGATAACAAACGAAAGGCGCCCAAGAATCGATTTCGTGACGTCAGTTTAAAGAGAGCGCCGCCTGGAATATGCCACGCGAACTGGCCAGAGCGCCGTTGTCGGTGATCGCTTTCTGCCTGTTATCGATCGATCAGTTGCCATAGCTGCCGCTTCAGCACGTGAGCGCTGCTAGTCACACTCAGCAGAAGGTGGTGCCATCTGTGGTTTGAAACGCTCAACTGAGTTTTGGATCAATACTGAGAGCTACGCTTGGGACTATCACCTAACCACAACACGCTAAAAGCTGGCAACGACGAAATCCGCTAAGAACCAAGCTTGATACAAACGAAGTTAGGATCAAAATCAACGAAAACTTAAGAAATCTAAAAGCATGAAATTCGATTAGCTGATACCATCTATCCATCCGGCACAGAATCCATGCAGGGTGCCCTTACCTCAGGACGTCCATCTTTGGTCCGTTTTTCGCTCATTTTCCGGACAGTGGAGCATGTCATGTGACATATCGAATTAAAGCTTACGACCAGCGCAATTCCACGGAGCAGCCCATTTCCCAATTGTGTTAAGCCCTGGGCAGTAAACGGAATTTCAAAGGAAATTGCAAGGAAAACTCAATTCCGAATTGTCAGCGAGACAATGAATTATTGAAGGGGGTGAAGTTATTTTTCCCAATTCATAGTGGGCAGCCACTAACGATAGATATACAATCTAAAACATCTGTAAAACAACCTAAAAATGTCACTGGAAGAATTTCAGGCATTGATTAAACGAAAGAAATGCATGTTGAAGATGCACTTGTGTGAGGCACAAGAAAGAAAAGAGAGGAAACTAATTTATCCAAAATGCACAATCAGAAAACGTCACCGAATTAGGTGACAAAACATCAAGAAATTACATTATACATAAAAGTGACGACAATTTGTTCAGTCCAAAAAACATCGATTTTTCTCACATTTAAAATGTGAGAAAAATCGATGCAAAAATCGACCTAATTCAGCGACGTTTGCATATTCGATATGCATTTTAATAATGTATTTCATGCATTGCCAAATATTGTAATAAGAATGACCTTTTGATGTTCACCAACAAATTAATTATAAAACGATCCTTAATGGATCAGGATAAGCATGCCAGATAATTTAACAAAATAAATTATTGGCCTCAATAACATATTGAAATTGGTTTAAGTGCTTAAAAGGATAATCACTGAAGAAAAAATCACTGATCATTAATATCAGGATAAGTTTCCAAAGTATAGGACAAACTATTCACCGAAAATTATGAGGTGCTAAAACTTAAAATGTGATTGCCTCGTACCATCGACACCCAATACCACCTGATGACGCTTCTCCCCGATTAATACTCTCCAGGTTTCTCTAGTCATTGATAAGTGTATTCAGACATTTTCTGAAAATTTCCGTTAAATCATGTGACATATCGAATTAAAGCTAACGATTCACAGTTTGGCAACAACAAGTCCGTTTCCCTACGACGCTAAATCCAGGGCAAAAAACTAGAGCTATAGATACTTATAGATCTTTGCGCCCTCCTGTGGCTATGCACGAAGCAACGTCAACTGAAAAATTGATTGGTTGTTGTCAATGTCAATTAAGAGCGAGCCTGACGCGTTGGCAACATGAAAACCAAAGCAAACAAACCCTGTAACCCAAATAAAAACAACAATCGATCTTGCTGGAATAAGCGTAAGTCATTTCCCGTCCGCCATTTTGAAATCATTACCAAATTTCCTCCGTGAGGATTGAGTTAACAGCTGTTGTTATTACCAACTTTTCAACCTTGGGATGACATTGGTGAAGAACAAGTTTCAGCGCATAACATACTATTTTGAGGAATAATTTCGTAGAAAGTGCCCTTGTATTATTTGTGAAAATTTCATAAAACACAACCGACATACTATTATTTTGGGAAATTTATTGCCAAAAAATTTCACTAAAGAAGGATAAGTCGAAATGTGGCTAATCATATATAAATAATTGCAAACAAATGCAACCGATATACCTGTTTATATTAATTTCACAAATTGGCAAATAACCTTTCCAGAATCATTGGTTCTGTATTTCGTAAAAATAATATGGAGAAGAAACAGTTGATCCAAGTTTTTTCTCCTATAACCAAAAATCATAAAGAAATCATAAAAAAATACTCTCAAATCAAGTAGTTCTTGGTCGTGTTTTCGTTTATTATAAATTGTTGCCGAAATATTTTGCAAAAAATACTAAAGCCCAGCCCAAAAGCATGCCCACCGTGCAATTAAAAATAACACATTTTTATCTCAAATACTTACAATAGCCATCATTATCATTTTTTCTGGATTATATTATAAAATTTGAAACTATTGCGTTTTTTTTACTAAAAATGAAATAAACCTGTAGCCTCCATCTTTGGAGGTTTCACAGAGATGAATAAACCCTTTTTAGGGTCATTTTTTAAATAAACGGTACATTTTCACGTTATGCAAAACATTCCGCTCTGGGAAAGACAAACTTTGCAATTATAATAAGCATGTGAAGCAAAAATGTGTAATTTTCCGCATAGTGGGCATCCTTTCCGCTCATCCTTAAAAACGCAACCTCTAATTTTCTGTCATCAATCCCGGTTAGCCAAACCAGACAATGGGGTAGGGGGCAGAGGTGAGCAGCCCAATCGGACAGTTAACCGAGGTTATTTACGATTAAGCTCCACCCAGCTGGCTTCATGAAGATATCAATAAAGCAGAAAGGCAGCACTAAAACTTTCAAATTGCCACGTGCCACCGACTGAGGAGCGATAAGTTTAAAGCACAAACCGGCATAACAAAGAAGGCTTCCATCGATCTGTGCTCACTCTGCCATAAAGTAAACCATGTCATCATCATCATCACCAAATACAATATGAAAAGCGAGGGCAATTCGCAATCGATTGGAAAAAGGTAGGAAGAGGGGTGGGGTTGTAGGGGTGCAGACGCGATGGAAGTGCATTGTGGGTAGAACGAAGCGAACCCAATCCCCACACCAAACTATGGATTTCGGCGGTTAATGTATGCCATACGTAATGAAGTCACTATTTAGGTCAACCGCGATATCTAATGCCAAGGTGAGGACAGAAAAGCCGCCTCTGACCATGAATAAAAAATAGGAAATAGATTAGAATTCTCCCAGCAGATGGCGCCAGCGTAGCATCCGTCACCTGCCAATTACGACCGTCTGTTAACATATCGGCCATTTTCCTCCCCGGGTTAATGATCCATTAAAAAAATCACATGAGTCGTTTAGGAGGGATTTTAATCAAATATTATATATATTTTATCCGACCTTGCATGAGCCATACGTAGGTCCATATATGTATAAGCCATACACATAAAATGTCATACGACCTCATTAGATAAAGCCATATATGGCTGCATGCTTAGCTACATATGGAAAATATTCGATTTTCTACTGAAGAAAATCTCATTGATGCTCACTTCCCATGTAAGTTGTTGCAGTCTGTTTTCAGGTGTGGACATGAAGATATGCATGACCATATCTGTAAATATCATGGTAGATATGTTCACAGACATAGTACAAATGTAAACATATACGAACGTAGTATATGCAAGCATGTACATGTACATCAGGTCCATTTCGGGCAGCTATCAGATGTATGGGATTATAAGTGCAACAACAGGGCACATACGAACCATATATGGCCACATGTCCATATCTGTAAATATGTTGACATACTGTGCAGGAATATAAAAACATACAACATAAAGATTCGTGAATGCACTTCATTCAGTGATGGACTATGTTATGGCCATTATGATATCAGTTTTTGGTCCTTCATAATACAGACTCTAAGGTTAGTAAATATGGCACATGGGTGTTTCATTCGTATGAAACAAGACATCATTGACGGTGCATTGCAGTAGTGCCGTATTAACCAATCCGAATTTTCCCCAAGGGCGAGTTGGGCAATCGCAAAACGCCCATGTCGGGTAAAGAAATGCAATTAGTTTAATTAGAAGGATGCCAACTAATCGCTTAATAACTACGCGAAACATTTTGCTGCGCTGAATGCCTTGTTAATTATTCCGTTCAAGATGCAGCATGCGCATCGCGTTTGATTTCAATTTTTAAATTAGCCTAATTAGAAGGGAAAATATCGGTGGAAGGTAGCCTTGGCCCAGATGATCGTCTTTGGCACAACGTTGATCGTTTCATCAAGACGAATCAATAACTGGGGCAGTGTTGATGAAGAAACGAAAAGCAAAGCCCCGCCCTCCAAATTCAAACTGTTAATTGTGGTTACACAAAATTAAGCGCATTGTAATTAACACCAGGGATGTCGGTTAATCGGGGACAATTACCCAGAAGCACGGTATTCTTCTGTACACAGAAAATGCGATAATGCGCCGTTTCAGAAGCAGTAAGCACGATTAGCTGGAAGTCATTCGGAGAAACAGTTTCTAATTATTTCGTGGAAAGTGCCACAGCATAATCATTCCACATTGTATTTAAATTTATGATCAAAATGTATCCTTTTTGTGCGCTCACGCTCGCGCATATGCAGTCTTCAGAACCATAATTTTAGAAAACATATAAACTGAAATAAAAGCGTCAAGAGCAGAAAGAGTAAACAGGAATTTTAGGAAATGTACAGAAATTATACATTGAATTTTGACACCAAACGAAATTTTAACAGGAGCCGAACTGACTCATTTCGGAGTTGAAAAATTAAATGTAGAATCAATAATGTTACAGTTGATTGACAGTATAGAACTTCGACAAAAAACCAGTAGGGTTAAAGGAGCTGAACCTGCTGAGAAAAAGAAATGATAGCAAGAACATTTCAAAAGTACATTTTTTTTATAATTTCGTAGTGTATTTTTCATTTTTTCATTTGGTAATTGCCTTTTAAAGTGTTTAGCCGTTTTTATCTACAAATACCCGTTTTAATTCGGTCTAAGGTGGTGTCCCCACAAAACTGCACTATACGTCGTCTCGTAATAAGTCGTGCTTTTCAGCAGTTCAACACCGACGTATACCGAAGCAGCCCCAACAAGCCAGCATACGGTCACTTTGTCTTGCAAGTTCAATTTGAAGGCAATAGATTTCAGCTTCTGAAAAACTACTTGTGATGTTGCAAGCATGATCTTGTCATTTTCCACTATCCGTGAATCGTGGACAAAAAATATTGATCGATAAAAGTGTTTGAAATTCGACCAGAACCTCTTGCACTGTTGCTTCCATTCACAACCAAGACGTTCAGCTTTAACAGAGCGGCTAATAAAATGCTAACGGCCCACAATTAAACTTTTATGATCGACTAATTTGCTACTTAATCTCCTCGCAGCTCTATCGCAAAACGCTAATGCACTTCGCACATAATAGCCTGTCTGCGACTACCTCGCGCTTGTTTTAGAAAGCCAACAATTAAGAACAGTGGAAGCAACAAAGCGCCATTCTAGGGCTACCTGGCGTCACCCCCCGGAACCGAACTCCACGTTTTTGACCTCTGACCTGCCCAGATCGCAAAACTAACTGCACAGCGACAGCCAGCTGATCGCCAGGTTTAACTAGACATGTCACACGACTAGCTCAGATTTAGCCACTGTTTCGATATACATTAGTTTGTTGTCAAACGTGCATTCCTTTTCGTAACTTCCGTTCTGACATTTAATTTACAAACTTACTTTTGGAAATTAAAATATGGTTTTCCTCATTGGAAAAAGATATTTTCCCAACGGTCCTGCAGATCAGTTGTGGTTTGTGGATCAGCTTGAAAACCACTAGCATAAGTAAATGCCCTCCATCCACCTTAAAATTCCTTCTTTCATGGTTTACACCACTTTACGCACATCAAACTGGGTCTCAACCTGTCACTGCCTGAGTCAGTCAGAACCTAATCCCGATATCGCATCCTATCGTAGCGCGTCCTCGCTATGGTGATCAGTAGGAGAAAGATAAGGCCCTAAGTCATCTGTGTGATTTTTCCACATTTCTCAAATACAGTGATAAGTCATGTGACATGTCTGATTACAGCTCACGACACGCTGATTCACCCACGCAGATAAGTTTTTCGGTCGGAATCAGTTCGGATTTGATAATCTGGATTTTAAAGGCTTAAGACAAGGGCGCCACCCATAAATGCGTGGAGGAAAGACAATCGTGGGGCGCTATTCATTCATTGATTGCGTGTTGGTGGGGCTCTACTAGGAGTGGGTTTGGAATTATGTTTGCATGAAATATATTGTAAGACAACCTCGAAACGAAATTATCCCACCCACGCACCAAATATCAACCGCGGTTTCTATTATGGATCAGCCAGCAGGCACTGAAAATACAACTCCGTTTACGATGTTACAAAAATAGAAAATATTTCGAGAAAAGCGTGGATTCCAGGACAAAACCGGAGGGAGGGGGATGGCGTGGGCGAGTGCAAGCACCAGTCAAGGTCTGGAAAGTTTCATTCAGGTTAATGAGCATCTACGAAAAGTCCAATAACGTTTGGCAGTGATAGAATGATTCTGACAGATTGTTTGGGGAATAAAAAGCATATGTTTTTTTGGAAAGGGATGTTGAACATCGAGGTTGGGGAACTTCATCATATAGATAACGGGTTCCTGACCCGCGTTCCACGTACCCTTGGGGTCCATCGATATATTTCAAGGGGTCCATGAACTGGGTTAATAAAAAATATCCTTACATGTGTTTCCACTAACCTCCAGGGTCAGTTCAAGGCTGATGGCCAGGTGTATTGTCCTGGGGTTTACTAGGTCAATAAATCAACATATCACATCACGCACTCATTTTGTAAATATTTGATAACTGTACTCCCAAGTCATTGTTTGTTTTGGAATAATGTTTGTTTTATTTCAGGCATTTAAAAGAGTATTTAAAAAAGAGTAGACGAACTCCAGAATATAAAAAAAAATCCATAATTCAAGAAAAAGTTAAAAGAGTTCCATTTCAACTTGATCTGGTTACATCTGTTTTTTTATATTTCTAACATCATTATCCTTTTAATGTTGTTTTTCCGAATTATGTTTTCAAATAACTAGCCGTGACTAATGGTTATTTTCTCGTTTCTAACAACTTTATCCTTTTAGTGATTTTTATTTAATTCAATTTTTCAAATTTAGTTTTTATTTTATTTTGTAATATAAACGCCGTAGGCCAAGTTTCTGGAAAATTAGACGACATTTTCATTAGAATATTTTCAAGGAATTGTTCTCGAAATTATTTTTGCAAAATGGTAACACCGTAGGTGAAATTTTCAGGCTAATTAAATCGGATATAGCGGATTTTCTTATTTATTTATGAAGAAACAAAACATTTTGAATAAACGTTTAGTCGCGGACATGCAGTTTTGAGAAACGCGACCAGAAATGTCCCGTTTTTTCACAAAAAGATAGGTCAAAAATAGGACAAAAACGTTTTTCAGACCAGAAATGTCCTGTTTTTCCAGACTAGAAATTCCTGTTTTCTCAGAACAAACCGTTTTTTTTTTGTTCATAGAAATCCATTTAGAAATATGAACAATGAAGCGATACCAAATCCTTATTTTTCTTTAATCAAACTTAGTCACCAAGGCAGTTTCATAAGGAAGTATTAATAACTACAAGCCGAAATTTTGTTAGCAGTTTTACTAAAAAAACAACCACTGATATCTGTCTATTAAAGTCTTATTCTATGTACATGTAATTGGATTTTTGGTCAACTGAGAGGGCAGTGACAAAAGAGCAAATACTGAAATTTAGGTCATTCTGAGAAGAGTCCCGGACGTCATATGTGCACATCCCCTGTGTGTGCTTTTAAGCCCCATTCACGACGAGGCTTTTCAGCAGAAATTGTTCAATTTTCTGTCCCATTGGCTGTCCAATGGGGCGACACTCCCTGTTCGTCGCCCAATGAGGGCCTTCCTTCCACGTCGTTTTGCCTCTTGAAAACGACCAATTCGGGCAAGGGTTGACCACACGACGATTGCATTATTGAAAGAGACTAAGGTAGTAAAGCTCGATCGATTTGGCAGATAAAAGAGAACAGTTGTTGGTTCCATTCTGTAAAAGGTTCCCTAGAGGTCGTTTACTGCGGAGGAAAGCTGAAGACAGTAGCATTCCTGGAACAGGAAACTGGTCTGAACAAAATACGCTTACCAACTCTTCCGCAACCCAACTGCATGACCCAATCACTGAAACAAACAGGAAACCTAGCGATTTTTTGCAGAAATGACCATGGCTAAAACTCAAGCTAAAGCTTCCTCAATGTTTGGCGTCCTGTTCAACCCACTTCCGCTAGTTGCTCAGCGAGAACCTTTCTAGCAATTGAGATGGACTGGAAGCATTTCAAGTGTCTTTGCCATAAACATTACTGATGGATATTCAGAAACCACTTCGAAGTAATACATCAGGTTGGCTTTAGGGGAAGTTCATCAAAAAGTAGACTACGGGACAGTTGAAAATAACATAATAGCTCTTAAAAAGTAAGCCAATCTGAATCTCTTTAGGGGTTTAACAGGGATTCTGCTTGTCATTTGAGGTTTTCGAAATTTCAGTTATGGAAATTTCATCATTGGAGCAATTGAAAAATGGTTAATCCATAGCTGGATTATATGGAAATATGGGCCATATCCTGGCATATTCCATGCACACGTGGAAAAAGTGGCCATAAATGGATCTACATGGCCTTACTGGTCCATACACAACCTTATACGTCCATGCACATTTTATATTCTTACATATGACCATTCAGAATATGGATGGCAGGTTATTGCATATTTTTTAACTTTTCCACTCTGGTTATTTGAACCACCAGATACCTCAATTATTTTACGAAACAATCCAAGTTTTGCACTTCTTACTCCAACAGTGGTTTCAAATCAGTCAAAAACAAATTAGTTCTTACTAAATCAAAGTCCCCGATTTTTTCATCACAGTCGCATCTAACAGCCGTACTTTTTAAGAAGTAAGGCAAAAGACATCAAACCACCTGAAAATACTTCGAAATTCACGTAAAAAGTGTGATAACATATTAAAGTGCGCCCAAAACGTTCTGAACGTAAGTCCGACCGCAGCGCCACCCTGCGAGCGCGACAGGTAATTTCAAAATAGAACTCAGAGCGCGTTCGAAATTCAACGTTCGAATTCGCCATCTTGGCAGCGCTGGGCTACCAGGAAACTTTTCAAAATGTTGACACTAATGATGACCCTAAGTCAAAAAAAGCGGATCAATTTCGGGACTTTGCTTACCGGGTCCACGGGATCTGCTTCTTGGGCGAGAAGTTGGCCTGGCCGTCGAAGCTGGAGCTGCGCATCTCGAACATCATGCTGCGCTTGGTGTTCAGCAGAATCTCGTTGCTCATTCTGTATTCCGACTTCAAAGGTAACTGAGGCATTTTCGGTGGTCCCGTTTGAAAAATTCTTCTTCGGAAAACAAAACTTTCTGGGCGTCCACGGATTACGCAATTTCGACTGGATGTGAAATGAAAATACGCGTTGAAGGACTTGCCACCTGCGCTAGGTTTCGAGCGAAAACCTCTCCAAAATTAATTCGTTGTCAATAAATAATCCGCGCGAGATTATTATCGCGTTAGAACACTTGTTTGAATAGCTGTTCAGTTTTTTCCTCTTTTTTTTGCCACCCTGTTGCTGCTGCCTGGTTGGAAAGGGGAGGTTTTAGTTCCACCGCTCCGGTGCCGGGACTCCAGGCCTAATTTTCGTTCCGAATTCGCCTGACGTCATCAGCGCGTGACGTAACCGATGGACCGGTTGTTCCTAAAGCCATCATCAAACGCCAGTTACTAAATGTTTCTGTTGTAGACCTCCCAAAAGTGTTCTCGAAGTGACGATTAAGTTTGCTTCGAGTTTTCTCAAATTCTGTCCAGCGATTTGGGATGAGTATCGCTCAGGTCATCTTGAAAAGTAGTTCCTCAGGATCTTCGAATTGGACGTAACCGGAAACGGAAGAACCTGGATTGATGCACGGCCTTGAAATACAAACTTGAAGCTCGGAGGACACAAGTTCTTTTCGCGCACCTTGACGGCACCGGTGTCGGCCACATGTGTGAGTAGCTGAACCAGCGGTGAGCCTGTCTCCAGAGCGGATGCGCGTAGTGCGCATGCCTCAACTGGTGGTCGCCATGGCAACGCCCAAGCGGTTGGCAGATGCAGCGCGACCGAAATACGTGCGTATTTCAAACGGAAGTGCACAGTGGGGCCAGCGGAAGTTGCACCGAGCCCCGGTTTGTTAACAGGCGATTAAAACGTCCAGCCGAATGGAACGTAGTGTGAAGTCATTTCTAGGTCGGTTTCTAAAGGACGTCATCAGTTCCCAGCAGATGCTTGGTGATTTTTTCCTCTAGTTTATCGCCCGATATGTCACCAAAGGAAATTGGCCTCATCTTCAACAAGTAACACGACCAAGAAGGACAACCCTGGTGAAAAGATCAGATTTTATACTGATATCACTATACATGTATATAGGGATTTTTTAGGCTTCTGACATCAGTATGCTTAGTGAAATACCTTTGATAAATCCATAAGGATATCACTGTAGATACTGACTTCGTAGTTTCTTGGACTACTGATATCAGTATGCTAAGTGACATCACTGTATAAAGTGATTATTGGACTACTGGATACTGGATACTTTTGTTCACGAATACTGGGCTACTGGTTTTTGTATGCTTAGTGATATCACTATATTTGTCCTCTTCATAGTGACAGTGCTTTTTTGGACTGCTGATATCGGTATGCTTAGGGATAGTACTGGATGATTTACCAATATCGTTTACCATATCGGCATATTTGTACTGCTACAGTGTATATGCCGTTCTAGACCTTAAACACGGCACTGTATACATGGCCAGTTATGACATATATAACCCATATATGGTAATATTCATCTACTTTTCCATTAAACATTTGGGCCATTTTTAAATGTTTGAATACATAGCCAACAAGAGAACCTAGATTACGAACCATATGGTGCCCTTTTCGACCATTTCGCTTGATGAAAAGTGTGTCTTTTGATTATGATGACGTCACTCGGACCACTCTTAATTGCCTGTTAACTAGACCAACGTGAAACAACAAAAGATGAAGCCTATTGTTTCGTTCGCTATTGTTTGCACCACGAGGAAACCCTGCACCGATTAATTAAAGCGAGTTATTGGGTTGTTTTTTTCTGCATCAAGGTTTGTCATCGACGTCCATAAAACCATAATTATATTGGCCAATTTAGAGCGCAACAATTATGCTGTTCCAATAACGATTTCAAAGCGTAAACAGAATCAGGGTCGCTCTATTCCTCGCCCATCAGAGGTACAAAGGGATAACTGATATACATGTTCATGTACGTAGTTCTGATATACGTCATTAAGTAATCAGGGACGATAAACTCGCTATACGTCGTACATGTGCAAGATGTGCTGTGCATATTTCCCCCAAATTGTTTTATAATTTGGAATTATCCGCTTCTAATCACAATTAATCAAAATGAAGTACAAAAACTAATTACAAATACGTACATGTGTTTAACATACGTGGACAAAAATAACAAATTACGTCATATTGTCCTTATGTGCCATTCTATTTCAATGATATATGCCGCCAAATTTCAATCCTAACGTCAATACTGAATACCAGTAACATCCATTATACGGCTCGTATGTCATTTGACCAATTTCAATCTTATAATGAACAGATATTTCGATCAAAATAAAGCAACACTTAAAATTGACCTAATTTGGGAAAATTACTTTAGCGCAGAAAGTGCTAAACAGGAGCACTTAATGTCGGTATGATGTTTACAAAAAATAGTTTCGTTTTATTACTATATTCATATTTTACGTTTTATATACTATTTGTCAGTTAAACTAAAGTATACATGTACTCCATTACAGTTAGTTAAGAATGTTGGATGTTAACTTGAATATGGCCAAATATGGGGTCATAAATGTGCAAGTAGACGTCCA
>JAQIXS010002563.1:0-22167 GCA_034700785.1 Rossiulus vilnensis
TTCACTTGCTTCTAAATGCAAAATTTATAAAATAAAATAAAATTTAGAAGTAAAATGTATTTATTTCAACATGTTCTACTAGTAAATTAAGCGGCTAAGTCGATTCTTTGGTAACGTCGTATAGGGACTTAGGATCGTTAAAACTATAAATTCGGCTCATGTTTGAGAATTAAGACATTTCTTGCTGTCCGCGACCTTTCCCGCTTTAATATTCCCTATTTTTGTATTCATGACGGTGCTTTTATGTAAAACCCGCTGACTTGGACATCCTTTCAAATGGAAAACTGCAGTGTAGCTGTTTCAGTTTATATCGTACATGAGATTTAGATATTTCAGCAACGAAAACATGCAGTGTCCATGAAGGAAATAAAATGCACTGCCAGTAGCTAATTATTCATCTTTATTTTTAACACTACGTGAATATGTAATTTTGTGAATATCACAAGTTAATATACCAGTTTAGCGTTTATCTATCAGTGTTTTATGTTTTATGGCATACCATCATGAAGCTATTACATTACGTTTTAACAATGAATATACTAAAAAGGAGGATTAGGCCCATATGGTAGTTAATAACTATGTTTAAAATCAAGTTTAGAAGCCACGTGAATAATGTTAACTGGGGGGAAATGAACTATTCTCCACATTGGCTTGCACAACTTACTATTTAAACCAGATTATTTGTTTCATTTAAAACATTCATGAGCTGTCAGATTTCGAGAGCACATCTTCAAAGTCATGTGTCAGCAACAATTCTGATAAGTATCAAAGTGTCGAATGCTTGGAAATGTATCGGAAAACAACATAAACGGTTGAATGGATTACATTGATTTCATGAAACCAAGTAGCTTTAAAAAGAAGCTAAAATGTAATTACCAAGATACAATGAAAGTGGAAAAGACAATCGTAAAAATACTTGTGGCAGCCCCAATAAGAGACACTTAACACAATGGGGCATCACTACCACCCATGTGGTGATGGATGCTCCAAATAACATGTTTTTTTTTTTCAAAAAAAATGATACGTTTTTCTTATACCTTGTTTTAATGTCTCTTTTTAGTTAGTTCATGAACAGGCTTACCTTTTAAATGGCACAGATTTTAGTTAAATAAAGTTAATATTTGAGTCAGTAAAGATGTTTTTCTAAAAGACAGGGCATCTATACCCAACGTACCCTAGTGGTTTCTCTTTCTTGCCACCCAGAGTTATGTATGCGTCTTGCAGGATTTGCAATGCATTTTAAAGAGCCTTATTGGCATTTGTAAACACGTCCATACCAAACGACCATAAATCTAAAAATGTATTCAGACTTCCGTTGCATGCAATACGGAGCGAAACGAATTTCCGCAATACAAACGTGTTCTAACAATTTTGGTTGTACTAATCATTATCACTGCTACATTAATTTTTCACCTGGTAGAATTTGGTCACCCACTAGTGCCTTCTGTATGAGACATTTTTGAAAATGCATTTAAAAAACTTTAATAAATAATAAACATGGAAAATGTTTCCCAAAATCAAACCCACAAAAGCGTGGTTTTTTTTTTTTAAATTTAGATAAACGGCACAATTTCAATTTTAAAACACTGAGTGTATACTGAGTGTAATGTACTCGGACTAATACGTTTGGCGCTTAAAATAAACAATTCCGTCTAATTTTGTTTGATTTTCCCCCGATGTTTTACTCATATGCATAAGAAATGCATTGGCAATACATTTTCAATTATTACACTGTTAAATGGATTTTGAAATGAAATATTGGCGTCCATTTAAACTGTCTAGAAAGGACAATCGAGGGTTACGTATTTTTAGGTCATTTTTGTAAATGACAAAAATGTAGAAAAAGAGACGTCACTCGTAACTTATTCTTTTACGGTGCAATCACTTATTTAACAAAACGTCACCAAACGACGATCAGATAACGACTGCATCCTCAAATGACGTCAGTTAAAGAAACATTAGCCATGCGTTAATGATCTGTTATAAGGCCCAAAGTCTAATGCCCTTGAAGACGTCATTTAAAATTTAAAGTCGTGTTATATGGAAATGCGACGTTATTAATGCTTGCAATTTGATGTCATTTAATACAGAAATAGGCCGCCTTATTAGGGACATGTGTCTTACATATCTGGTTCATTTTACCATTGAAAATGACACTTTTTGGTTAAATAAAACAGTCATCTGCACTATTTACATGTACATGCATGTGCTATTAATTCGGATGATAATGGACGAGGGAGGGAGGGAGTACCTTGTTCCACAAGTTTGGGTATTTGCGTGTCGGTCAGCGCCTCGGCCAAAGGAATGTAAACTACATGTAGGAGTTGATAGGATTTTCTGAAATTCTACCTTCAATTAGCTTCTTCGCCCACGCCGTGCGTTTTGAACACCGAGCAAAAGGCTAATCAAGCTTTGTGGCGGAAGATGATTGGGCCGTGGCGCCCTGCGGCATTTCTAAATCCCCGAGTGCCCCAAACCCTGGCGCGTGGGCGCCATCATGCTTTCAGGGTGCGGCCCACGCGTACGGATATTGGCGCGGATGCCGCGTCGTGCGCATCTGCAACATTCCGAGCTGGCATTTTCTTGGGGCCCCTCCCACGCCCGCCTCGCGGAAATGGGTTTATGGCGCTGGATACCAACATCGTTCAATCATCGATTGCATGTCATTGAGCAGTATCATTTGGCGCTCGGGCGCCATGCATCTTCCGAGCAATGTGGGTTAGCCGCTTGCACGAAACGATGGATGTATTCCGGAACGAAATGCCAGAGTTCGAAAAACTGATCGCAGCCGGGAAGGTTGCATGCCCTAAATTGCGCTGGCGCATGCAATGCGCTCTTTTTTCTCTCTCGTCGAAATCGAGGTTGTTTTGGGTCGCGTGAGAATAATGTCCAAGTTACCCCCAAATCCAGTCGAGTTTGAGGGAGTCCGGAAAAGATCAGAGGTCATTCCGTAATGCCAATGTTTTTTCTGTACTTTACAAATAAACGGCATATCTGCAGTGGATTAACCCAGTTACATGTACCACGAGTTACGGTGATCTGCTGCGAAGCACTTAAACCCTTCCATATTCTACAAGTTCTAAACAAATAGGCCTACTTAAAAATCTAGGTATTTCAGTCATTTGCTTGGACAATGTTGGGCTGGGTCCGGTAAAGGCCTTCATGTTGAAGCAATGTTTTCATAACTTGCAGACGACTGGTTTTAATAGGATTTCATGTTTTTAAATGAAGAACCTTTATGCGAATAATTTCTGCAAGAAAATGTATGTCGGAATGTATGTAGGACACATTTCAAAATGCATGTAAATTGTAACAACAGGTTATAAAAGGCAGATTTGAGGTGAAGCCCGCAATGTCAATTAAAACGCTTCCACCTTCTGTTAAAAGTTATAAACAAAAATTGATAAAACTATGCATTCCAGTCATTTGTTTCGACAGTGTTGGGTTGGGCCCAGTAAAGGCGTTCATGTTGAAGCAATGTTTTCATAATTTATTATTCCCACGCATCCTTTTCTACGTCAATTTTATAGCCTCAGCCTACCTGCCTTACATGTATATGTAACTGGTTTAGTGCATGGCATCACGGGATATTTTTAATTTCTTTTCCCTTCAGTTCAACATAATAATCCCACTCATCATATAGAGCAGAATTAACAGTAAAAATAAAACTTGTTAGAATTTAATTTGCCAGTCAGAATAAAAGGAGACCCAAAAATTTCTTTGCGGCACTCCAGATTGTACTTCGACCCATTAAGATTCGTTCCCATCCATAGCTATTTTTTGTCCGATATAAGACAAAACAGACAAATTCAGATCAATTTGCATCGAGTTCATTTCATTAATCTAAAGCATATATAATGTCACGTGTAAGTAAAGCCAACACATGATTGTCCCGATATGAGACCATGCGGTGTCACTTATCAGT
This sequence comes from Rossiulus vilnensis, assembly GCA_034700785.1. NCBI lineage: Eukaryota > Metazoa > Arthropoda > Diplopoda > Julida > Julidae > Rossiulus > Rossiulus vilnensis. The sequence goes on from JAQIXS010002563.1 coordinate 3,926, forward strand.
CCATGTATCCATCAGTGTTTAACGACCAATCACAACCGTATAAATTGTGTTGCAAGGTTTTTTAATCGACAGATGTAATGAACACAGTGCGATAATTACCTGCAGCCATCGAAACAGGTTAATCTGCTTGCCGTAGAAACTGGCTGTTGTCAATGGACGCCGCTTAACTGTACCCCAAGCTATTAACTGCCCGATATATTTATTGTAAAAACAATGGAGACGTCAAGATTGGCAGCTGCGAGCGTTCTATTGAGCACTTCACCCGTGTTTGCCATCTGAAGCTTTGCCAAAATGATTTCTAAACTATGGCGTATCGCTAATAAGTGCAATAACGCAGCTTAAATAATTAATTCCGCAGTTCTGTACGCAGACTTTTCAGAGCCACGCTCTCACGAATGCATGAATAAATAAAGCACTAATCATTATCAACTAATCAGCTGAAGCCTGCTATTATTGCACGATACACTAAGGTTTGTCACAATTGCGCTTGCCAACAAGCAGGTGCTCGTGCCAGTTGCTATAAAAAGGCTATAATTACAGTTGTGCGTTTGATAGTCAAGGTATAGATAGCGAAGGGCATGTTAGCAACAATCGAAATAAAAACGTGTAGAAGCAAGATCTCTCGCTTCCGAATTTTAGACATTGATTCTGAAGATTTGTGAAAATATGCACACTACAATGTTGCGGGCATTAGCATTGAAACGATGGCACGCAATGCATCATTGTCGGGTTTGTGTTACCTGTTAATGATCATGCACACGTGCAAATGCGGAGGAAAATAGGCGGAAGTTTAATGCCAATACGTGCACATTTATCCCTATGATTTATGCATCGAGGCGATGTTAATTTCACTCGGAAAGAACATGATGTACAATACTTGGAAGAAGACTTGATGTACTTTGGGGATATTTAATGAGTACAAACTTAGAGAGGGGTAAATTTGAAGCCCATATTTTAAGCATATGAAGCCATGAAATCGAAAATGTTAGTAACGGTAGTTCTCATATGATGACTGTGGCCACTTTTCTATATTTTTGTTTAGAAATGTTTCTAATAGAATAAATGCTGTAGGCGATTCTTTTGGAGTGAAGAAAATAAGCTACTGTAAATAATGAAATGGTATTTACGTGTAATGTTTGTTAGCAATTTTAAAATTCAGTTAACGCCAAACATTTTTTTTGAAAAAATGTAGATCTGTACTAATGCATATTTAATGCAGTTTCGTAAAAAAATTGTGGGGAAATTATAAAACTTAAGGAAGTGCCGTAGATGAAATACTATTAAAAAAAGGACATCGCAAATGATGGCTTTTAAGCTTATTTTTCAGTAAAAAAAACTGTTTGGCGAATATATTAATAATGTAACGAATGCCGTTGGTGGTATTTTTTCAAAAATATAAGTGATTGTAGCATTAATAAGTGTATTCTGAAAGCAATGGCAAGGGCATATTTCGCGATAAAGCTAATTTATATCACCAATAATGGATTTTAGTGAATTTTTATAAGAAATTGTTGGAGATGGTAATGATGAAGGTATATGAACTAATAACTATGAACTTGATCAAATGTAATCCAATCATTATCTAGTTAAAATTGGCACGTTCAATTACATTTTCAGTTTTACGTATCCATACCATACACCATATACAATTATAATTCAGTTTTGAACGAAAGCCTTGAGCGAAACGAATTTTTTCATTGTGCATGACATTTTCTAACCGGTTTATAGCTTTATATTTTTTTTGGTGAATACATGTAATGCCATGTCGCGTGAAACGAGAATACGGAACGATCTAAATAATTGTGATACTCGTATATAGGGAAAACCTACTCGAAATAAGTTCTTTCATTTATATATTTTTCGTAGCAATAGCCTAGTCAACTGTCGTACAGTCTGGCCATATTTCTGTTGTCCTAGATTTCTATTGCGATGTGATGAAATTGTTTTATTGTGCGTAGCATCCATTGTACCGCTTCTCACAAAACGTCTGTCAGACATGTTTTTTCATGAACATAAAAAATTGATAAGGTTTCGCTGCCGACTATAGAGACCAATACACCGATAAGATGGCAAACGGAAATACTGGGCTCGGCACACTATTTACTGGAACTGGACTTATCTGCGCACAATAACATGTACATAACTTAGAAATAGTCCGAGCAATGACGCAGGAAAAGATAGCAATACGTCAATGTACGAGGAAGATACGGGTATGCATGTAACCATTTAATGACGTAATAAAAAAGAAACAATCTTCATATTGGACGTTGAAGCGTATTCAGATTTGGGAAATGCAATGATTAATGCAAGATAATCTTAAAACTAGCAATGATTAATGCAAGATAATCTTAAAAGTAGCAATGCTTGTGTGCTTAACGATAAGCTCTATGTACAATTTCAAACCAGAAGCTTATCGAAACCAGGATGGCTTCCAAGAAGCATGGTATGTGCCAACGAGCCATAAACAATCTTGGAGGTCATGTGATTGATGGATTTCAACTGAACTTCGCGGAAAAGAGCGTCAGATGGTGCTAGCTAATTTATTCTGAGGTAATATAGCTTGCAAGCCAAGGTTGAATACTCATTCCATAGACTCTACAGGAATGCGTTACTCTATGGAATGAGTAAAAGAATTTGGCTGTACCCCGCTGTAGATTTGAATAACTAATACAGTAGGTATATGGGCAACTGACCACTTGGATTAAAAGTACCAAAAATATGTCCCAAATATTGACCGTCATATCTCCATAGCACACCCTCCCAAGTATTTCCACATAACATGACATCAAAAATGAATGTCGTAAATAAATGATACGCAGTCGATCCTGGATAAAAGGGAAACCTCAATAATTGGATGAATATCTTGGTCCGAGCATTTTTCACCAAAAAAGCTCTAACTGGGATTTCTGCCTCTTAAATGGGATAATTTTTTCCCTTACTTGTTAGTACCTGTCATGGGAAGGATATGCTAGTTTGTTTCAGTAAGTGGGAGTAAACTTTAAATACTTGTACACTGTACATTTACGCCTAGTAAGGGACGGCAATAAGGCTAATCGAGACTCGAGAATGTCCATGTTTTTGACGTCCACATTCCACTAAATTGACCCCTAAAAGGTAGTAAAAATCGACCAATAAATGACGTCTTTGCAGGACATGATGTCGACCATACGAAACAGTCCTAACACGTCACATTCACGTTACTGCTTTGATATTTGTCCATAACAGTCCAAATGTTGTGATCTCCATCCTCAACCTCGGAAGTTCCCTGATTGGCGGATTTAATTTAAGGGCCCACGTGAGGCGGTTTTGGATCCCTTACGGTGGTTTTAAGATCAAATCTTCTACACGGCACCTGACGCAATACGAAGAGATGGAAGTGCTCATTACTTAACTCTTCGCTAACGTCACAAGTCTGTTTGTTTGTTATCAATATTATTTCTCGATGTTTTCTCCTTGAAGGCCCCAAAATTAAGGCGAATGTAACAATGTGTTATTTAGCACGGTATCACAGCCGCGCATCTTTTGGCCTCATTGAAAATCCGCACCAGTTTCAACGTGAGCGAGGCAAACAAACCTTTTGAAACCACCTGCCAAGCGTGGCCTCATTCGACTTCCATCAGGGGGCGGATTCATGCAAATTCTGCGAAATGAAGAAACGCTGGCAGAAAGGTAAACAAGTTGAGCCCGTGCGAGAGTGAATGGCAGAAATGCACCTCGGCTATTTATAGCCGCTTGGCCTTCAACTTCAATCAGGTCACGCAATCCATTCCCGATAACAGGTAATATGGGATTTTCTGGCATGCTGGGACGGGGATCGAAATCGAGCATCTGATATTCCTTCGTGACAGCCAATGAAACGCGTGGCCTTGGGATGCGCAAATTGCCACGAACCCGTGCGTGGACAGCAGCGAGGATTGCCGTCGTAAAACTGGGCTGGAGATGGGAATCTAGCGGATGCCAGAATCCCGATTTTTCGGAGATGACAACACGCCCACGTGCGCTGAAATGTCAGCCGTGCATACGTGGGTGTTTAAGCCCCGAAACCCACCACCCGAATGAACTTTAAAATTATTGTTGTAAAGCATTATGCGGTAGTCTAGCTACAGTAAACTGTATGTACATGTGAATGGAAGTTCCCCAGGTAATTAGCACAAAAAATGCATGAATACACAAATATCCAAGGCAGGGCATGCACGTCAATGTCATGATTGGCTCTCATTAGCCATGCTTCATTTTTGCTAATTTATTTATTTTCCCCCCATGTAGAAGTGCTAGTCCACTATGGGAACTGAGCTATTTTTTATTATTTGAAAACGTCAAGTTTATTTATTTAAAAAGTTAGCGATCTAAGAAAAACACCCTTTTCGGAAGTTCATTTTTTTATTTTTTACAAATAAACGTGACATTTCCAAATGATAAAAAATAATGCACACACCCTAGCGGACAACATTCTACACGGAAAGGGGGGGGTGAATTTCACAATCATAACAAGTATTTTATGCAAAAATGTGGGTGCAATTTCTTTTTATATGGTGGGCATCCTTTCGGGTCGGGCTTAACGAACGATTATTTAACTCCCCTAACAGGCAATTTGTTGTTTAAAAAAATACTTTGTCTATTTTGTTCAACAAACACTAGAAATGATTAATAACGGAACGCATGTACACTCGTTCTTCAAACATAAACGATACAATTTAATTTTGTTTAAAGTAGCAGCTGAACGCGGAATGAATTACTACTCCCGTTGGGATAATAAACTACAATGGCACGTTCATTTGTTAGAAGACTGCTACATTAAAATATATTGTGCGCAATGTTACACATGCGAAAAATAAACAATAACAATAAACATGTTTTGAAATGCATTTCTTTTGCATACCGGTATTAGAGGTTAAATACAGCGAGTCACTGTGGTCTCTTCGGTGATGTGTGACATACCAGATGACATAAAGTGGTTGCCTGCATTGATTTTTGCAATTCAGCCAAACCCCACGTGCCGTAATAATGGAAAATATGACAGAGTAGTTTTCGTTTTCTCATGGTAGATACTGCCAAATCATCTAATGGGAGTTTAGTAGGGTCGCCATCATGTTCAGCTTAAACCGCTCCATTGTTGCAACTATAGTGCCACTTATTTGAAATTGATATCGTTCTTCCCTTTGTTATTGGCGATGGTGAGGAAGACTGTTTGCCAGTTCAAGCATCTTTTTCAAAGTCATTGTTATTCAACGTTGTCGACAATTAGGTGAAGGAAATGTTTCCAAGTTTGAAGATAGAACCGCAAACAAATGCATCCCGAAAATTCTAAAGAATAGCGCAGTTGTGAAAACACCCGAGCTCGAGTTTCGATTCACGTTACTGAAGCCTCAAATTGGTAAATAAAAATACAGTATATGATAACGTAAACGGCATTCCTACATATGTTGAAACAACTGGAGAAGATGCCTACGAAGCTGCCATACGGAAGACTTCTCACGTCTACATAAAAAAACGCGTAATGTCTACTGAACGTAAACCGCTCATCTAACCCTGAAAATATACATTTGAAATTTCAGCTGTTACTAAAAAAAGACAAAAGGAATATCTCAGATGACGTTATATACTGCAGAAAGTATGTATCTCGAAGGCCTGTGTCGTACATGTACATGTATATAATACCGTGAAAGTGCAGTCAAAGTATATGAAACGCATTAGAAGCTCAATATTGCGATTGAACTTCATAACAGACTGTTTCACTTTTGTTTTCCTATTACTAGTTTCTAGGGATCTGCTGAAATTAGCGGCAAAGTTTAGCCCTTGATGATCATGGGCAATTTTCTGAAACGACCCATATTAATATTAAATTCTTGTATTTAATTAATAGAAGCAAACTGCATTTTTTGTTTTTTTTGAAAGGCTTCAAATTAACTGTATAATAAGTACAAATTGCGCTATTTCACATTTGTCATCGATGCATGCGCATACAGGCATCGCGTGTACAGAAAACATATTATCCCACCCAATTTTCTATCTAAATAACAAATAATACATTCAGCAACTGTGCATGCTAACGATCTCATCATGTGACCGGATATTCGAGGTCAAATTTAATGAGATGCCCATTGCGAGTGGAACAACAACGACTTAAGCATGTTATTATTTATTGACATACTATGCTGAATATGCTCTGTACGTTTAACGAATTCTTTCTTGGCGAACAACAGATGCTTTTTTCCCACGATTGGCAAATGCCACCATCAGTTCGGGATTTGTTTTACAGAAGCACGCCTTTTTATGGCTATCATTTCAAGTCGATTTCATTAAGTTTTAAGAATTACATTCGAATTTTTAATTTGTACATGTAAATGGGGAGAAAACGTTTTTCACCCAATAGTTCCCATTATGGAAAGAAAGCTCTGCTCAAGGATCCATCTTGAAGTTTCATACATCTCAGCCCATGGATCTGTTCCATTGCGGCCCTAGCACTTCAGCCTGCTGAGCGTAGTTACCATGGCGATCGTTACTAAGGCCAAATATAGCGCTCCCAAATCGAGCCTTTTCATAATTGCCATGCTCGACCATTGTTGGCTGATAATTAAGAATCAGTAGCCTAGTTGCGCTGCAATGTGTATAATGCATCAAGGACTGGGTAAGTGGGGCATTGTGTGCATAAATTAATCCAAAACATGTACATGAATTCCAAAACGATGGCCCTTGAGCCTGCGGAGTCACCTTGAGGCACAGGGAAACAAATGTGAGCGAAACACTTGAATGCAAAAACTTACATGTATGAATTAGTATGGCAAATTTCAGTTTGCCAACTCCCACAATGGAGGGAGCCGGAAATTTCCTAGAAATACAAAATTTCTATTTACATACACGTACATGTATACCAGCGCACATACTACTTTCCAGCATACTGTATGTTAAGACTAGCAGTTTGAATAGAAACGTATTCTATAATTCATGATTTGTGATCTAATTTTGAGATTTTTATTGACAGTGTATATACGATTATACGGCGATCCCTTAATTACTATTCCTTAGCATTTTTTAAAAAGAGAAATGTGATCTAAAATCTATGTTTTGATAGTTTTTCTAACAATTTTTTCTACAGCATTCCTTTACCTGTTTATATTTTTCAAGCATATTTCGCATGAAAACATTGGCTGAAATTCACGGTTAATGATCTGTTTTAAAATACTTTCTCCTTCGGCGTTTTATTACTCATAACTTTCGCCTTAATTCACCTTAATAATTCTAAACAACAATGATAAAGAAACGTCATGCGATCTCGGTTTTAAGCTTTTATAGAGATGGCTTTTTATTAAATTCTTCAAGAAATTTTTGTGGGAAAATATTAACAAAACCTCTGTAAAAAGATGTCCTAAAAATTCAGAAAATTTAGACATAAAACATTGATGAAAAGGACTTACATGCATGCATGGATTTATAAACGCTATAACGAAATCATCATTTGCATAACGTGTTTAGAGTCACTGATACCCGCAATAATATTTAGTGATAGCATTAATCATACAGATATCAATAATACGTGGTAATGTCATTGTTAGCGATATCACTAAGTATGCTAACTGGTAAATACCGATACATACTACAAGTCACTAAATTAGTGACCTTTTCACCAGGATGGCTATTCTGTGGTTGAAGTATATGTATTTGACTTTATTACTGCCGTACTCATAAAATTTCAGTGTTTTGACTGCTAATCAAGACATTATGAAACTAGAGCAGCTCTGCTTTAATATGACTAACAGATGGCATTAGATGTCCATGTCCTTGTAATAAAAATATGCACCAAACTTAGACAAGTTCTCAACCCTAAATTGTTGCGTGTGCTAAAGGAACTAAACGTTTCTATTTATGCAGAAACGAGTCATTTTAAGGAAAATCCTAAATTACTTGCTCATCACGAAGTGAAGCATAACTCACGAAAACAGAAACATTCGTGACATCACTCTGACTCAGTGTATATATAGGAAAGTCCGGTATTCGTAGACCGTGCTTAACCAAAATGTTCGACAAGTGAAATATGTATATATTATTTTACTTAGCACCAGATAAAAAAATAGCAGAAATGTATATTGATTTAGCGGAGAAATCAATTTAAAAAAGGTTATGCTGCTGTTCAATCATTTTTAAATTTAAGCCAATTATAATTTTTATAGAGAAATATGAGGAATTTGGAGTGGGAATATCCTCTTGTTAATTCAAATGTAATAATCTACCTAAATAATTGTTTTTGTATAGCATATATTGGAAAATAAGCAAAATATGCTGTAGGAAAGCATACTTGTGTATTATTGTATGTTCTATTTGTACTTGCACATATTAGTGTAATACAAATTACACACAGTATTTGCAATCTAATTTCCGCATAATGTCTTCAGTTTCCTACATGCATAAACGTATTAAACTGAATACTACCCTTTTAGCCTTAACGTCGCAAATATTCACACAGAATACAGTTGTACATTATGCATTGCAAAAAATGAGATGCTGATGTAAAGTGTAAATTATACGGCGGAATTTGAGAACCCTTAACGATGGAGCTTTCCCGAAAGGAAAGCAACAATAATATCATTGGAATACTTTTTATACGCTAATGTTGTTTTTGCTTTTATACCTTAGTTCGACGTTTATTAATCCTACATCGAAATGAAATTCCAAAAATTCAAAAAATATTCAGTTTTGTGTACTATGAAATTCATATGATAGAAACTTTAATAACTTCCTAATATGATCATATTCTAACCTGTGTATAGTTCCACTTAAGACAGATATTAGAAAGAAATGGCATGGGGCTATCCAACAAATTTCTAAAAAAACGTTCCTATTTCGAAATTATTTGCTAAGAAAAAGATACTGTTGAAATGAGTCCACATTGCAAAGCATAATGTTAAAAACGATTCGTGTATATTTTCCGTAAAATGGACGAGGGAAGTGGGAACACGGTTTCGGGTGTCACTTCGCTGGATCCGATTTTTGTTGCCATACGGCTGAGCTCTACTAACCCCTTCATCATTATTGCAACACATAATAGTAAGCAGTACTTTGTAGACCATGAATGAGTAACCTTCACCTTCTATTTTGATTTTTAATGCCAAAGTTTTATTGCCCTTGCCCAATAGTGACGCAGGTCATCATCCTACTAATAACAATGTCAATTATTAAACATTCCGAGGTCGTCCACAAATGGCGTACGTCAACAAGTCGAGCTTACTGACACTTATACCCCTGTAATGCTTCACTATAAAGACCATTGTTGTCCTAATTGGCATTGCTGAATGAAGTTTGACAAAAAGCATGTCATTTAGTCACTTTTATAGGAATATCCCTAGCATGTACATCCTATTTTTAAATTAGAAACGTTCAATTTCAACATAACATGGCGTCAAAATGTAATGTTTTTCTTTAATTTTAAGGAATTAAACTTTAGTCCTTTTAATTGCTTGATCATTAAGGCGGAGCAAGAAGGCTTGTAAGTGCCCACCATGTAAAAATGTTTCACACGTTTGTGCTTGAATTAGTAATTAATTTTTCATTTATTTCCCCCACGTACATGGTCGTCCACTATCTGCCCTCGAATTTCCTATCATTTAAAAATATCTCGTTTATTTGTAAATAAATAAACGTGGGAGGAAATCAGTTATGCAACCTCCAGAAGCTGGGTTTCACTCCGCATTGAAAATTTCGAAGATAGGCGCCGGATTTTTCTAAGTTTATTATGAATAAACCAGACGTTTTCAAATTACGACATTGCTGGAAGATAGTGGAAACAACGTCACAAACATATTAGGTCACAAATCCTCTGGTAATTTTTAACAAATGAATCATACGTAACTACATATATCTGTTAAACAGCACTTGTTTTAGGCCAAGTGCAAGATGGCACAGTTGAATATTATTCGCTGAATTTTTTTAAAACGTTTTTATTGCGTCATGGGCGAAGTAACGTTCGTGTCGTCGATACTATCGCTTTCTTGCGTAACGTTATATATATATAAAAATAATTGGCGTGTTATTCCCAAATGCAAGCCACAGTTCATGTTTACTGCCTTATCTGTCAGTGAGTCAGTTAACTACTGGTTTTATTTGCGCAGTAGTAAAGGTTGACGACATTCCGTTGCAAGGGATGAGCAACGCTGTCAGTGCAAACTGGCATTAAAATCGAAATTCCCATCAAAACAGATTTTAAAATTCAAAAAGGGGTATGGAAAAAGCCTGACGTCATCGTCGTGTTTGCTGGTTCACAGAACTTCGGATAGGGTTGCACATGCTAGTAACATTACATGAGATTTAGGTTCAATTGACGTAAGTTTTGTCCAAGTAAATTAAATTAGCATTTCTGTGGACCACTTATGTTGGTTCAATGCGGACTACTAAGGGGTATTGATTCAAAAATATACTTCTCGATGACGGCCCTTAAATGGGGGAAATGCAAGGTTTAATCATTTGGGTCATCTTCATATAAATGTTGCAAATATTAGATTACAAGGAATATGGACATAGTAAACGCCTGTAGAGTAAAAAGCTTTTATCAAGTCTAGTTTTCTTATTTTCAAAATAAAGACCTCATTATACCAAATGTCTGTTTATCACTTGTCAAAAGTAAACATCTTTGTAATAAGCCTTCGTTTGCTTGCTGCAAAATCGCTACTTTTTGCACAAGTCCACAGTTCTGGAATTGAGAAATATTGCACAAAATATATAAAAAAACCAGCTGCATAGTTGTAGTAAGGCAGTTGGAGTTCTCAGTAATTCTAAAGTATCAATTTTCAGTTTGTAACTGTTGTACAAATCGCAATCAATTCTGTTTACAAAAAGCATGTAGTTACTTTTGTCAACTTCTGGCATAAATACATGTATTACACGCGACATTTTCCCCCTCCCCCAGTTGTTTTTTATAAATTTACTGTAAATATTTTAAAGCACTGATAAAACGAACGTGAAAACATCTTACGCCATTGGAAACTCAGTTTGTACCCGGATTATTAACAGACATTCAGGTTGCGTACACTGCGTAATAGATTCTTGATTATTCATGTTCGAATTAACAGGATGATGGATGATCCAGCATTATTTAAGGCTGAGCCGTAAAGATGGCCGTAATACAAAGTAATCACACATTTCTTGCTCCAAGTACTTATCATAATTGCCAAATTTATTTCCCCCGTGTAGAACTGGTCATCCACTGGGGTCTGAGCTGTTTCTTATAATTTAATGTCCCATTTATTATGATGCAATTTGTTGCAATAATATTTTTATATAAAATTGGTTTTCCCTGTTTTTATTAAAACAATGTCTGGAGGTCGCATAACGTCTTTTTTTATTAAGATTTATTTAATTTTGTTTATAAACTGGGTATTTGTAAATTATAAATAACTGAGACCCCAGTGAACGACCAATTCTACACTGGGGAAAATAAATATAGCAATTATAATCAAGTATTTGAAGCAAAAATGTGTACTTTTTTGCATGGCGGGCTATTTTTGGGTCGGGTTAAATTTGTTTGACGCGTGTCTGTCAGACAGACACTTGCTACTTCAGTACATGTAAGTCTAAAAGGATTATAGATAATGCCTAACCAAATCTATCCTAAATCAATATCGATTAATAATCAAATAATTTAATGGTTAAGATCTACATGTACAAATGATAACATATCGCTTATCGGCTGCAACAACAGCACGTTTCAAATTTAAACTTATTGAGAAAGTGATCTGTTTATTCATTTTGTACATGTATATTTTGGCATTGGTGGCACATGGTTTATTGAATGTCTTCAGGGTTTTCAAGTGTTTGATTTGTAATTGGTGCACTGCTTTAATAGATATCTACACAACTTTGCATGTTTAGTAAAATTTAAAAATGTTTGAAGTGAGCCATTGTTGTGGCAGGCGAGCGATATATCTACGGTGCTTCTATTAGTTACCCTTCAGTCAGGATATTAATGGCATGTGATTAATTTGTTTAACCCAAATTCTTCATGTAAGTGAAATTACAAATTTAAATTACTTATTACGAAATTCGAAGAAGTGAAGGCTGATTGTGAAGGTAACACGATCGCGGCCGATTATTGAGATACCAATCTACCCCAGCATTTGGCTAGCAATATTGTGGAAACTACAATTAGGATGGCCGACCCGAGATTTGAACCCTGGACTCCCAAATGCAAGGCGGACATGCTGCCACTTGCTTGGCATTGATTTTTCTCTTTGGCATTTTCGTTTTAATGTCTGTTGCTGACGTTATTTCCAAATGTGCAAAATCATTTGCACGCTCCAGAATAGTGGCACCAGTTGAAAGAAAACTAGGTTCGGATTTTTCGACATTTCAAATCTGTCAAGCGGAATGCACCAGCTGCCGTTCTCGGCGGCTAGATGGCAGCACCTCCCGGCTGGATGCTGGTGTTAGGCCCGAAAGGGTTGTCATGGCTTAAAAAAGCGCAACTGAGAGTTGGGCAATCGGCTATCCTGTATCCACAAATTCTTTGGGCAAGGTCAACTACCAGCGGGGTCAGCCAGGCCCGTTGCCCCCACGCGCCCCAGTGAGCGCGGGGGCGCGCTGGCAACGGCACCCGTTCTCGCTCTGCGCTTCGCAGCATCATTTCATTCATCGGGTGCGCTCGGGGTGGATCGAGATCGAATGTTCCAAATCGCTAAGGTTTTATGGGGGATTAGATAATCGGAAATCGATCGCCGTTTGACGGCAGCCCGATCGGTCAAAGGGCCTCCAGAGGTCGCGGGTCGGCCGCTCGTGCATCGCTTCGAGGGGGAGGATGCGGGTCGCGCGCGGAAATGACACAAGAACAACTCACGTTTCAAACTTATTTCCTGAAGGGAGGAATCCTTGGCCTCGGTCGCCGCCATTCTTGTTTTCATGTTGCGGAGGCGTGGTCCGCGGTAATCCGCAGCCTGGCGCGCGCCCGCCATTGGAACCGCCCAGCGCCATCTGGGGAAGCGGGGGCGAAACTATGTCTAATACAGGGTGGCCGGAAAGATAAATATTTTTGTTGATGTTGATGATTGTTTTGCTGTACATACTAAAAATATATACATGTATTTCAGAAAATTAACATGAAAAGTATAGGAAATTACTAAATTACAAATATTTTCAACCAAAGTTAAATACGAACCATAGCTACATGTATAAGTGCGCTTAACTCCCGTTGTGATAAGAATTATTGTATGATGTACATGTGAAATTTTAACTATTTGGGCTCATTTTGACGTCATATCTATCGGTCTTTAAAACTCAACCATTTCTAATGTTTTCCACACACACAAAAACATTCGAATATCAGTGCATTTTTCGTAATTTGCTTTTAATTTTAAAGTAATGATACTAATGTAGGAACGCTTTAGTGAACATGGTTGGGGAACACGTTTGCTCGTCGAGATTTAAATTATAAAATAATTAATGAAATGAACGCTCTGGGAGATTTTTCGATGACTTACTGTGGCGAAATTTCTCCAGAAATCAGGGCATTTTTCTTAATTTCTCTTTAAAAAATAATGATGGAATAAATGCAGAAGTCCTTACCTTAAATTCAGAACATAAGAAAGAATAGGAAAATGCCAAGAGAAGTTTGATATTTTGATATTCATTTACATAAGTTCCAAATGAATTTACATTCTTACTGAAGAATTAGAAGTTGGGATGAGGCAGGGGGTGGTCTAGTTTGAACAATAATTGACTATAGATTGAGGTAAGGGATCAAAAAATTCACTTTGATGGACGTCCTTTGTGAGCGGTTCCTTCATCCATCATAATTATGAATAATTTATGATGTCCGGTGTAAAATTAACACATTGCACGTACCTTTCCATGAAAATCCACCTTTTATTTGTAGTGCTGTCTTCAAACTACATTAATTAATTCAACGGTGACTAAAAGCAATACTGATACTAAATCTTGAAGAAAGAATTAATTCTTCGCGTAGCAAACATGTCGCCATGTAATTTTTCACACCGATTTCCAAAGATAATTCAGACAGTAATGATGGCGACTGAAGCAAATTTAAGATGACCATAAAACAAATTAATATGACAACTCGGTATGATTCTCCAGTTTGTCAAATGAGGCTCGCAATGTAATTTTAAAGTATAAGATCATAATTTTCTCCGCATATCCCATGTTTTCCCCGATTATTACACAAACATAAATATTGAAATGAAGTAATTCTTTGAATTATTTCAATGTTTTTCTTGTTGCAGCGCAAAATAACCGTTGTTAAGTATAGTTACTAAATTCCTCGTAAAGAAATAAAATTTCACATTCATTTCGGGCGATCCTAAACTCAATTCTTTCTTTGTGTAGACCACTTTAGAAATATTACAGAAATATAAAATATGCAATTGAAAAAGCTGGAACGTAACCACAAAGAAGGCTTTGAATTATTTTTAAATCATGTTTGCTGTTGTTATTAGTCAATAAATTCCTTGCAAAGAATCAAGGACACGTGGACACATTTTGGGTGCAAATCATATTTTGAAATTTTACGTAGGATGCGAAAGGGGGGGAAAAACATGTTAAATCTGATAAAACAAGACTGTTTTTTCTATTCTGACCAATGGCCACTGCGTATATTTGGCGACCTTGATGCCATAATCTTTTCAAATTCGTCATTTCTGCAAAGTGCTACTCTCGTTGAAACCGGCACCGCGAAGAAGGGCCAGGGGTACAAACGGTTTGTTGCTGCCCCAAAAATGGACAAATTTGAGGTTTATTGTAATCAAAAAGGGCTTGACAAGTGGTAGGCAGGGTTGGGGGAGGAGGGCGACTGGACATAATTTGTTGGTGACATAACGTTCTACCGGTACATTTTGTTTTAATGATTCAAATATAAAAAGACACGATAACAAGCGTAATTTCTGCATACATAACATCATATAACGAGGGGAAAATCACAAAGCACGCGTCATCGAAGTCCACTTGAGTGGCAGTCGGGAAAAACAAAAAAAAACGGATCCTGTCAGAAATTTCACGCCGAACACGTGACATTGGCAGACCTGAAGCTCGCATGCTCGAACACTGCAATCGCCGGAAACACGTGGCTGACGGGCCGGGCGCGGGAACGCGGCTTCCGGTGGCGAGGGGCAAACCCCGCAACATTTGGGACTGGTTTTTGGGAGGAAGTGTTCGCATTCCGCTGCTTTGTGCAAAAAATTGTGACGTCACGCTTGAGCAAAATATTGGGCGCATGTGTATTTTGCCCGAGCAAAAGACTGATAGCCAACGTAGCCCGTTGTCTGCAATGCTAAACACCCAAGTGAAATTGCGAGAAATAGCTGCTTGGCTGCCAATTAGTACCATGATTTCATTTTATTCCCCCCTAATTGCGCTTCCCATTAAGCATTGCAGGTTAGCAAACGCCCTCCGGCGTCCAAATGTGATTTGTTTGAAGCACAGCGTCATCTTGTTGTTATTAAAAAAAACCTTTGCTCTACTGCTTTTATTACTGGTCAAATTAAGAGGATAAAGCTTTTTTTGTTGATCAGAAATGTTTTAGCATAATCAGAAAAGCTGAGATTCTAGCTGTAAATTGCAACAAGATCAAGAGCCACAAGGCTGGTTTCGATCAACTATTTCCCTTTATATCACTGTCTAAAACCGGTATAAATCGCGCTGGTTAAAAGATAAACGTACATTTGAATTCCGCCTGACATTTATTTTTTTAGTCGATCTTTCACCGAATGTTTTAAATACATTTAGGGAAATTCACTGCCCCAAAATAGCATGACATTGACCACTTTGAACGCACGCGCAGATCCCACTTAAAAAACATTTCTAAAAGTGCATTTTCATTAATCAACTTATAATCTGAATCTCGATGAGCAATCTTTTTACCTAACTCGGACCATAAATAAAGCGATTTGAACGTGCCTGAACTTCTTCTGCTTAAGTTTCTCGAAATACGGGTTGTTTCATTCACGAAGTCAGATTGGTGGAACCCTCAAAGAACTGTTCTAGTTTACATTTCCAGATAAACTGAGATAGATAATCTTAAAATACTCATTACTTTCAATCAATTCCTCCTACCAATATCTTTAAAAAAATTTACATAGTCAACTTTAGACGAGAAATCCGGTTTTATTTCCCTGCACTGCTATATTCCAAGCACTTAATCCGTTCTAGCATAACACACAATTGAGTACAAAGACGAAAGTTTCCTAACAGTAAAGTAAAACTGTGTCTTTAGCCCTCCCTCTGGTCAAATGCTTTTTACACCAACAAGATGGCCGCCGTTCCGGCTCTTAATTTTCCCGCAACGTTCCCGGTCCGACCTCGGCAGCTCCCGTGCAGAAACGAGAAAGAAAGAGGGGTAACCTGGGTGAATTTCCCGCGTCCCACTGTTGCGAATTGAATTAAAAACTTTGACGGTATTAAACGTTGATCATTCTCGCACACGGCCGCGGCGGTGACGCCACGGCGCAACGGCAAATTCATTTATACACAAATATCACATGGAAAATTGAAACTATAGAACACGATTTGTCAATGGTTTTGACTTCATTTTGAAACGAGGTACTCACAATGTCCAGGCCAATATGTATAACTGAGTTACAGGTGGTATAGAAAATTACATATGCGGTGATGAAAACAAGGGAGGCGGAAACTAAAGACGTAACCTTTGACTCAACCGCCGCCGCTCGGCTCTCCAGGGGGAAGCGATGGTGAGAGCTGAGAGGGCCGAATCGGAGAGAAGCTAGGAACCCAGAACGGAGCACACGCAAGAACACTGGTCGCAAAACAACTCAAATGGCAGGGAGGAGACGTTATCCTGGAGCGTGGGCGATGGGAGTTGGACAGCATGCCTTCACTGGACTGTCACTGTGATGTCGTGCTCTGCGGTACTGTCAGGGCTATGAAGCTGCACTGTCTGAAAATGTCTGGTAAGCTGCCGACACCACCAGGCCAGCCATGTCATCGTCACGGAATGGGTTCAGATGTCAAAGTTTGTCTGTTGTTTTCTGAAACACTGTCTAGTAAGCCAGAATTCTTTGGAGTCTGATAAGCTTGAAGCCCGGTTTGCCAAGTGCAAGTGCCCACTTTTTTTGGGGCAAAAAAAGCAATGTGATGGGTTAGGGTTTATCCGAATTGGTACAAATTACTGTTGACATTTGCGAATGTTAGTTGAAAGTCAATGGCATTTATCTACTGAAAGAAGGGTACTGAGTTGAATTGAATGTTTTGCTGATTTGTAATTTGGATGACATCTTAAATGCTGTGAGGTGATAAGCATGTCCAAAGTTTGAAAATTCGGTCTAATTCCCTCTTGGCCAGTCTGCCGAAGCCTTAAGTCAAGATTATTTGGCATTGTCACGACATTTGTGAGAGCTGCTCAGAAATGCACGAGAAACTAGTTAATGTCGACTGTTATTGACTGTTTGCATTGAAGAGTCAAGAAGGAAAGTTTTGCTTAGTTGTAATTTGGATAAATGCTTACATGTAAGTGCTGTTCAAGCCTTTAGCAATTCTGTGAGGATTTTTATTATTGACACTGATAGGCATCCATCTCATTCTGTGGACATCATTTCTCTCACAGAGCACAATTCAATCAAATGTTATTTGAGACGTCCAAAGTTTGAAAATTCGACATTTAATTCTCTTGTAGACCTGGTATCCAGAACAATGATAAAATTAAGCAAAACACAGTCTGTCAGGGCCTTAAAAGTGAAGATGTTTTGGCATTATCAGAGTAATTTCCGTGTGAGCTGCCCAGAAAAGCGTGGGAAATTATTTGAACTGTCAGCAAATTCATACCCTGGTGGAAATCAGGGCAGTTAAACAAAGACGACAGTGTCAGGGCTTTTGCTAAAGAATATCGTTTAATTTAGCCAAAAATGGGAACCTCTGAAATAGCTGCTTTCAATGTTCGGTGTCCGGGGAAGGGCATTGCTGTGGCTTCATCACAGTGACATTTTCCCGATCGCCCGTCGCGCATTACACTTTCGAAACAAGGAATTCGGTTAAAAAGCTCGCGGCTTCACCCCCGGCAATCGGAGGAAACGGCGGTGGTTTACAAAGCACCGGGAGCGAATTAAAAAACGTGCATTGCTGGTGGCTACGCCGTGCCACCCGAAAACTGCAGTCGGGGTTGGGGGAAAAAAAACAAAATCTACAAAAAATGGGGCTGAGACTGCTCAGCGATCACCCACCATCTTCACTAGCCTACAGCATGAGGTACAAGAAAAATATTGTTGGCCTCTTCTGTCGCCACTTTGTGTTCGCCTTTG
>JAQIXS010002564.1:0-22163 GCA_034700785.1 Rossiulus vilnensis
CAAACTGAAATTTTTACTTCATTCGCATTAATTTTTTTTTCAGGATTTTTTTCTCTCAAAAATGTCATTTCAAACATTCATACAAATTTCATAGATCATATATCCCAGCCATTATTCATCAATAGAATATAGGATTTTTTTCAACAAATATAGGATAAAAACATCCTAAACCATGCATTCCATATTTTTATGCAAAGTTTGCTCGAAAATATTAATATGTTAATGAATGCCGTAGGCAAAAAGTATCGATAAGTTATTAATAGTAACGGATTTTAGACCACATTTCCCTTTACAGGGTTCCCACGACTTTCTAAAAATGAAATTTCCTAAATTAATTCAACCATCACAAATATTATGCATTTATATTCAGTAAATAACAACTCATGGATTTTAGCCTATACTTCTCCAATAAAAAATGCTGAGAAATAAACTACATGAAGTGTGGGAATGCCGAAGGCAATTTTTTTGTGTTAAAATCAATACAGCAAATCGTAGATTTTAGCCTTTATTTCTACACCAAATACCATGAAACGCCGTAGGCAACATTTTTGAAAACAAGGATGTAAAATCATCGATTTTAGACGTTTCTGAAAAAAAGGCGTCCATTAACAGGACAATGGGGCCTGGTCAGCGGACGATGTGGGGAGGGGTGGAAAAAATTTCGAAAGCCAGACACTGCTAGTCAAGTATGGTTATGGGCACAAAGAAAGAGGTCTTTTGGATAATCAGTTCGAATTTCCGATTTTAATGCGGAAAGAACTTTCCATTTGTTCAATGTGAAAACATTTTTTCAAACCAGACCGGCCATGAGGTGGGGGAATTAAAACTGGACAAAGGTGTACGGGCAACGGGGTTTCAAAATATGAAAATTTCAGGGCGGATTTGTGGATGGCCTATCAATACACGATTTACACGAGGCCGTTCGGTCCATTCCCCACAATTTTAGCAGCATTGTAGTCTAGAAGTGTTTTCATGTGAAATTAATTAGATGATGATCAAATGGTTAATATCATCAAGACACATTTGCTGCAAAGCGTTGTTTTCGAAATTGCAACGTTCTACTTTCAAAAATAAATGATTGTAATAAACTCTAGTAGTATTTCACATGTACAGAAGAGGTTCTAATTTTTACGTCCCATGGGCGAAATGTTTATAAAATGAATTATGCTGAAATTCAAGATTTTCGCCAATATCTCTTTACAACATTTGATAAGAAATATTAATTGATGGAAAAAGATAATATAAAAAAATAGATATTGGCTTTGTGGGGTGAAAATTGGCTAGGCCACCAATTAATGCAACGTACATGTAATTCTCATGTGGAACAACAGTTTGCAGTTAAGTGGTCAATACTTGAGTATAGCTTGATTTAATGGAAAGTGCAGATAAACATCCAAGTGGTAAATAACAAATAACCCTGTCTTACATACTACAAATATACATATTTCTGTCCAAGAATGCCATTGGAGGCAAAGGAAGTGGAAAGTGATCCAGGAATGACTTCTTATATACTACTTACATGCATATGCATCTTACTGTCAAAGAAAGCCAAGGTAAGCATTGATAAATTGAAAAGTGAGTCAGAAATGACTTCTTACATGCTACTAATATGCACCCTATTGTAGAAGGATGCTTCGGAAGCCATCGAAAACTGGAAACTGAACCAGAAATGGTTTCTTTCATAAGCTTACTAATTGTTAAAAAATGTCATGGAAGACTTGGGAAAATGGAAAGTGAGCCAGAAATGACTTAATTTTATACAAATATGCATCCTACAGTCGCACTGCTATCAGATGGTCAACTCCTTACCTGCTTCAGAAGGGCGTAGAAGACATCCATGTGGGAGCTTAAGTCTACCTCGTTGGACACTGGAATTTGCTCTTCGTCGCTGTACTTCCGATCCTCGAAGTTACCGATTTGCACCATCACTGTTTCGTCACTTTCTTGTTTTCTGGAAAAAAATCAATGCATCGTGTCACGTCCTTATGGTTTCCTAGTGTGATCAGGTGTTGGGCAAACGGTTTCCCAACTCAAGGTAATTCAAATAAGAAATAACCCTTTCACATGGTGATAATATATTTGTGCAGTGAGCATCAAGAGCACGGAATTATATAAAAATATCACTTTTCAAGCCTTTAGCATGAAAAAGCTTCACTATTTAGTGGCTTGCAATTTAATTTATGGACGTTTGAAATCGTTAGCATTTTTTTGAATCACCCTGGGCGTATAGAAAGAGTCTTGGGTTTTTGATGGATCAGCATGGAAATAATCTATAGCTTAGTTTCATGGTCGTTGAGATTTAAAACAGCGAATTTTTGAGATTACATTATCTAAAAATACATATTTTAAACTATTTTTATACTGATGTGAATTGTAAAATCAAGATAAAGTGCTATGTGGTGAAGCCCAAATGATTTGATACACTGAACAAGTTTCATCTAAAGCAATAAAAGGCACATTTTTGACCTATTTTACGTTAATATCTACTTTTTTGATTTTGATACCACTAACCAGAAGCAGAGAATGATACTTTGACCTTCATCTACAACATTAACCTTGACAACATTTGCCAAAAAACCAATTGTCTTTAGATTAAAATTTGCAAGCATTGTAAAACAAATTTGTGGTAATGTGGACTTAATTAAGATGACCGCTGATTTTCCAAAATCATTTCTTTCTGGGCAATTTTTCGACGTCATGAGCAAGTGTCAAGTGTTAAGAACATGTTGTTTCCTTGAACATTATTCGCAAAAATACTTACTTTAATTGGTTAAGAATCTCCAGAAGACGAAGCCCTGAAAAAGCAAATAAAAGCAAATATTGATCAGCATCAAAGAGATTGACAAAAATGGCTAACAGCGCTATATGTCGTGATGAGGTTGTGTTTTTTTGTTTTGTTTTTTCTTTACTGTGGTTGCAGGTGTGCAAATTAAAATTACACGATTGCTTTTGCCAAACCGAATCGTGATTGAGACATATTTGCACGTCCGTTTCACGGTTGATTAAAGACACAAAAAATCGTGCAATCGTTTTGATTTTTTGTTTCGTTTTCCCCTCAGCTGATTTTTAAAGGAAAGGAGGATTGGCCCGAAATTACGAATTCTTCTTCCAAAATTACAAAAGAAACACCAGAAATCGATGAACCAATTTAGGGAGAGGAAACCACTATGCAGGTAAGAGTGCCGTCTGATATGGAGATTCTGATAGGAAATAGTTGTTTTCATCAACTTTCATTATAATCATGTTTTCATTATAATTAGTTCGTGTTTTTGAGTCCCATGTTAAATTTACTTTCATTAATTTTGAGATGCTGAGATATTGAGTGCCCAAGTTTGCCTACTTAATTTTACGGGACGGGATGTCCGAAATAGAATCCATAAATTGTTATTTTCAAAGATTTTTTTTTTTGAAATATTTACTGTCGTAAATTTGGTGGAAAAATGCCCATGGATGAATTTTTTTTTAAACTTATTTTATTTAGTACGAATATTTTCTAGACTTTATGAGGTGTTGCGCTACAGGGTGTCCTGAATTGAGCGTGTTCATTGTTCCTACCCATGAGTTCGTTGCGCATGCGTATTCGGTCCTTGAGGGAGCATCTGTCGATGACGCAATTGATGAACGCCAACAAGGTCTGTTTGTATTCAGTTGTAGGTGCATTTCTGAGCTCTTCAACCACCAATTTCAAGCGATAACGCTCATTCTTGTTTTCCTAAAGGATTATTTATTTTGTAAAAAAAAATAGCAAAGTTAAACGAAATAGCGAATCGAACGATGCTTTTCCAGAGAAAAAAAAAGCAAAAACAATGACATCATCGTTCACAATCAATGAACAACATTGATTCGAAGCGATTTCAACAGGAACATTTTTGTCTTAAGCAATCTTACGATAAATCAAGATTAATTGCCGCGCTTATGATGTTTAATCTTCAATGCTCGAATTAACAACAGAAACCTAATTTTTTTTAGATAACTCTTAACTCATTCAAGGAAAATGTTCATAAATAGTTTTTGAAAAAGCACTGAAAAAGAAAAAAATACCAATCTGTTTTTATCGAAGAGGCTATATTTATACAAATAAACTACAAAATGTTAACGGTTTACTACGAGATTACTATGTTTGTAAAAGTACAATGCATAAAAATACCTGTTATAATTGCTAAATCTTGTGAAGAATTAGTTCTCCAATATTGGGTCTGCGTTACCTTTTTATAATTTAAAAATATATCGGTAACTCATTTATAAAAATAAAAAAAATGAGGTAGCCTATTATCAAACTATAAAAATAACGCAAATACTAGTGGACACGGACAACAATACACTTAGCAATTATAATAACTATTTGAAGCAAAAATGTGTAATTTTTACATTTGGTAAAATGACTGGATTTAGTCCGCATTATGGTTATATTTTTTTGCTTATTACACTGATTTTGTTCTTATTAAGCTAACGACTTCTTAAAAGTTAATTAGAGCACTCGATCTTACATTGGTCATTTAGTGTAACATGTGTTAATTGACGTTAATGTGAAAGCAACACGTTAAAAGTCAGCGAATTAACGTAACAGGATTTCGAAGCCAACACCATAATTTGTCTGCTGTTATTAGGTAAAAACGAAATTTATATATTTTAGCCATAATTACGATCAGTTTCACACTCATGTCTTACTGAAATACTATTTGAAGATGGAATTGATCTTACCTTGTACTTATCCAATGCTTCCAGGGCCCTTTCGTGTCCTTCCAAACTGTACAGGCATAGCGCAGACAATAATTCAAAGACTTGTTTCTTGACCGTGTAATTGGCGGTGTCCAAAGCTGGAAAAATCACAAAATGTCCACTTCAGTTAAAGTAGAGAAGCATTTCGGAGCCATTGTTACGCTTGATATAATCTCTGGAAGTAGCGCATTATGAAGAAAACAAGCCAGCCAAGGACGTAAGTGTAGTCGATAACGCCAACAGTGAACAGCAAGCAAGAATTGAGTAATATTTTCACTATAATTCCAAGGGTGGGCCAAAATATTTCGTCAAAAACACCCGAAGATGCCACTCTGATAGTGCTCATGTCAACCAACCCATGGTAGGTTCCACCATCCACACTCCTCGCCCCTCCCCCCCCTTAAATACCCCTATGATTCACTATTTATTTAATATGCAGTTCGTTTTTTATTTTGTTTTATCAGGCACTTCCTGTCTCGGCTTCCCCGGTGAATTTATTTACATTGAGCTCAAAAACTCTTGGATTTTTAACGGAGATTAAGGGTGCGTTAAACCTCTTTGGCACACGACAAAATAACCGTTGATGGTTTTCGCTGAAAAGTTGAAAAGTGACGTCACAACAGGCGCCATCTTGGGCATGTCTCCACTTGGTCCAGACGCCAATTTTTAAGGCAGTAATGGAGACCAGAAAGGAAACCGAAGACGACATGTGAGTCACACCAGCTCATTTCGCATTTAAAGCCTATAAATAACCCCGTCTTCACCGCACCCAGAAGAAATTATAGCCGAAAATGCGTTAATTCAAACGCTTTGCCTACAGATGGCGCCACATGGGTAAAGCGCCAAAGCGTGTCCTCTCCGCTAGGGTCGCGCTTGCAAACAGTGGGCGTCCCTAGAGTCACTTCTAGAGATCCTAGAGACGATCTAAGATCGACAGGTAGGTGACCTTAGTTGTTTATTTGATAGAAATGTCGTCAGTTTGAGAAGAAAAAACCTGAAACCATATTGCCTGTCATATTTCTGCATAACATGACGTCAAAATGCGATATAAATGACGTCTTAAATCATTGGCCTGTAACTATCATTAACAGATAAAACTTGGGATAAAATGTTGTTAAAAATGACGATAAATTACATTAAAATTACTGAAAAATGACCTGAATTAAAAATTATCTAAATCCAGGTAGTCCACGGACTGGCCTTTTAAAGTCATATTTTGATAATGACGTAATTTGTGGTCCTTTTTTTAAAACATATAATGACATTCCACAAACACCCAAGACGTAATACTCCATATAGTCTAGAATAATGACATGCTAAAAAAGTTATTTTTAGTCTTTCTTTTCTCCTTGCAATGACAAAACATTATTAATTATTTAAAACAAATTAACTATAAATGTATGAATGGAATTATACATTTATCTAGCATTTTCCACAGCTAATTTGCACACGTTGAGGAAAATGTTTGCAAATTATCTTTGGAGAATGCTTGATAATTCTTTAACACATCTACAGCTACATGATGTTGACCTATTTCAGTTTGAGTGTTTGACGGCAGACATTACGACATCGTTTTTTCACTTATTTTTTTTCGATTAAAAATGACCATATTTTGGATCACAAAAATGATTGATACACTGCATTTGGTGACTTCTAACTCTCGCTCTAGACAAGGCCTCTAGTCTATTATCGTCCGATTTTTGTGAATTTCCCTCTCCCCCTGCAACCTGGGACACCTCCATATATAGGACCTTTATCAGGGTTTGAATTTGACATTTTTAAATGTCTCTGATTTCGATGTCACTGTCGCTTTTGTAGGCGTATTATCGAAAGCTACTATTGCCCATTATCCTTCCCCGATCGTGACTTGCACGAAATCAAAACTTGAAAGGTTGATCGGAATTGCCGAAATCACTAGTTGATTGTAAGCAATACAGACAACAAAAAATCAAAAACGTAGGTGGGTTTCGTGGATCGTGTAAAACGAATTAAGCCGAAGAAGACGTCATTCATTCGCATCAGTTTCTTTTTTCAAAGGCTTTTTTCATCTTCCTGCTTTCAAGACTGTCATGTCGGTCTTCAGTATTTTTAAAAAATTCCAAAATGGAGGTTTATTAAGCCCTTTATTTTTATGGACGACCTGAACCTCGATACGCCCTTCAGATAGCTTGCATTTTTGTTTTTCAAAGATAAGATCCGTCAATCTTCATGAATTGATTTCAGAGGGGGTCGTGAACTTGTTAAGGAAAATTGTCTATATTTTATTTTATTTTTGAAATACCTATTTTTAAATTATATATTTTATATACATGTATATTTTTATGAAATAAAGTATGTAGCATTCAAAAGGAAAAGCAATTATATTGAAAATGCAGTTGTAAGATATTACAAAGAATAGGTGTTTTATAAATAATAAGAACATAGATCCGTCAACTCTCATGAATTGATTTCAAGGGGTTATATTAAAATACAATAAGAAAATATTACAAAAAAAAGTAAAAATAAATAAAATTTCAAAAAATGGATATTTCTTTAAAAGAAATGAGAAATAATTAAGTAATTTGTATTATCAAGTTCACTAACCCCTTAAAATCAATCCATAATTTCATGGAGCTTGACGGATCTGGTCTTCGAAAACCAGGTTGTGCTCATGATGTCACAGGGCGTAATCTCCGATTATATCTAATCGGGGAATCAATCTAGTGCTATATCAGAAGTGCATCCTAATCCTGATCATAAAACGAAATTGGGAGATCAAACAATTTTCGACTCCAGGAGACAGGGGAATTTTTTTTGGCATAAAACAA
This sequence comes from Rossiulus vilnensis, assembly GCA_034700785.1. Lineage (NCBI taxonomy): Eukaryota > Metazoa > Arthropoda > Diplopoda > Julida > Julidae > Rossiulus > Rossiulus vilnensis. Next base: position 7,527 of record JAQIXS010002564.1, read on the forward strand.
TAATCAAAAAAACTCAAGTGGACCTAACTGGATGAAGAATGAGGATGATCATTTCTGTTTATGAGTGCTTGTCAAGAGACATTTCAAACTGTTGAAACTTAAATTTATGACTCTTGGATTGAGATTCATGGTGCTTATTTTGTAATCCAGCTGGCTATTTTCCAGCTAAATTTCCCCTAACGTCAGGGATCATGTCGACCGTTAATAGCTCTAAGAGAGTATTTTTACATCCGCCATGCAAATTGGGAAATTTGAAAATGCACTGTATAAACAAATTGCCATTTTTTTTACAAAAAATTGACCAATCAGATGCTTCGCTTTTTAACAGTGAGCTCTTTGTTTACAACGGACGTTGGTACTTCTTCTAGGAATAGTACCCATAGAAACTACGGAATCCTCTAGGTGGCATACTACTTAAATATATTTATCACTAAATTCTTCCTGTCAACATAACTACGCGTATATCCTAATATTGAATATAGCTTATGTCGACATAATCAGTTATGTCATGTCAAAGGTGATTTAGTGATAACGAAAATTGTTTTATTAAGCTTGAAAATTTGGTGTTAGAAACCTGCGTAATGATAGTTGTAACTCGTAGAAAGTCATTAAATCGAACGTATTGGAGATTACATTTTCGAGATGACAACTTATGACACAAGTCGATGTTGAAATATTTTAAAAATGCATTTTCTCATTTTTGCTGCAAATATTTATTATAATTGATACATGTTTTTGAAAAATTGAATAAATTTGAAGAAAAAAAAGCGTTATATTACCTCCGGACACTGGTTTTCTTTTCAAAACGTTTTTTCCAAATTTATTTAATTTATTAACTATACAATTTAAAAAACGTATTCATTTATTAAATTTATAAATGAACGGCACCTTTTAAATTATATAAGTAGCATAGACTCTAATGGTCCACCAATTCTTCATTTGAAAAAACTGAATTTAGCAATTATAACAAGTATTTGAAGCAAAAATATGCAATTTGTCTGCATGCTGGAGTTATTTTTGAATTGGGCTCAAGATCCATGAAAACTCATTAAATTATCATTAATAGCATGCATTTTTACAATGTTGGTGTAGTCAGAAAGGTAGGCCTATATGGGCAACGTTTTATTGTAATTATTTGTAATATTATTTCAGTAATTATCTTTAACTAAAAAATTTAACAAGACTCGTTAACATGCCAGAGAATATGCGCAATGAAACTAACTGTACCTTACATGGTGAACTTCGCGACAGCTATACTCCAGACAGTGCACAAGACAGTTGTTCGCCACCAACACGATTAATCCCAGAACAGTTTGACACAGCAAATCAGAAAGTGAAATAGTGGAAAACGTGTCCTCTAACTGCTTATATCATGGCCATGAGAGGGAAGATAAGCAGATGATAACATAACTGATGGACGATTAAAGATAAACACCAATGCGATACCAAAACAAAAATAACTCATTGTTGGTGAGGATCACAACGGTCAGTTCTGTCCTTTGCAGTTCAGAACCCTCAGACCAGAGCACTGACCAATGACTGCCATATCAGACATGCAAAAATAGTGCTTCTCGTCGATGATTGCCTATCGAAATTGAGTTACTGATTTTGTTTACATTACAGTTTTCGACCGTTTCCGGCGTCTTGGCCCCCCTGCAGAGGTGATTTCCACGTCACGCTCAGCACTCAAAATGGCAGCTTGGGAATTGGGCCATCAGCAGCTCCCCCTGGGGGGACGTCGGTGACTGGCAGGCCCAACCGCGGAGATGCACGCTGGGAGCGGTTGACGGATTGGTCAGCCGGAATTTCGCAGTGGTCAAACAACACTGGCCATCATCTGTCAGCGGCCATTGAGGTAGGCTATGATGATGTTTATCTTAAGCGTACTCAAGATTGATCTCAACTCTCAAAACCATCATTGTGTTCTTGGTTGTTTAAGTAAAAGGAATGCCGATAGATAAGCTTACTCTCGTGTAAAAGTTTAATATGGCCATGTATGGGGTTGTATGCCATAACTGACCATGTTGAGTATGGTCAGTATATCTGAAAATATGTTCACTTTCATGGTGATATATAGTCACAGAAAGAATGCAAAAGCATGTATGGATATTATTTGGATTTTTTGGACGTATACTGTATATATGGGCATTAATGAATATAAATGGACACAAATTGCCATATAAGTCCATTATGGCCAATTTCTGATCTAACCATATCTGTAATAAGTCATATACATGTAGTCCAAGCAAACCCAAATAATGAACAATTTAACAATATAATGTCTCTAGTTAAAATCCTCTTTAACCACCGATTAATATTAACGGGTCACGGTGCAACTGGCTGTTTAAAAAACTGGATTTCACGGATGAAACGCTTTCGACATCGCTTCCGTTAATCTTAATTCAATCTGGGCCAAGAATTGGCCCACTTTTGGCCTCCAAGTAGCAAAGGCAAAATTAGGCCCGTAAATATGTATTATTGTTGTTGTTGTTATTATTATTAATCGTGATTAGTATGAATATGATATTGGAAATTGTTATTAGAGTTGGCAAGGATATCTGCTGTGTTTTTATGACCCACGCCAACCAGGAATGCAGCCAATTAACCTAAATATTGAAATTTTGTACAGATGATCAATTTCAGCCGGTGTTCGTAAATCAGGAAAAAAAAATAGGCAATCATCTGTAAGGAATTTGATAAAAATAGGTCTTATGAAAATATTTATCTTTGTCAGCACACAATGTTTACCCATCCATTGATCATGTTGCCAAAGATTTGCACCTTCAATTTATTTCTCAAAATAATATCCCAAAAGCTGTATTCAGTTTCCCAAAATTAGCCCAGTTCATTTACCTTTTCTGTTATTATTCTGATGATCAGGTTAACCCAGTTTCTGGTATTTCCAGACTGCTTTTTTAAAGTTTCCCCAAATGTTCCTAACTGCACTGTTTTTTTCTAACGACGTTTTTAAAAGTCATTGAGGTCCTTTTAAAAGCTCAAAATTGGCTATAGGGTCACTTTTTGTGACTGTGATTTAATCGACAAACAGTTTAAGAAAGTTCCACGAGTCATTTTAAAAAGCAAATTAATTTAGTTAGCGTAAACTTTTTTTGGTAGACACGATGCAAACAGCCGTTTAAAATTAATTGCAGTTTCTTAATTAGGGTCGTTTAGCAACTCATGGGGAGTGATAAATATTTCTTAAAAATACATTGATTGAAATTTAGGTATTTAAAGCCCTTCAAAAATCCGATTTATTTTTATGAATTTAATTAATCGCAGGGTAATTTTCGAAAATGTATGAAGTGTTTAATAAAACAATTTTAATTTTTTTAAAAATGTTTTTTGTTCTAGCAATGCGAACAGCTGTATACATTCACAAAAATAAATTTAGTGACGTAGTATATCGATTAAAATTAAATTAAATATTTCGTTGAAAATGCTTTAAAATGTCATTTGCTAAAAATCATTGAACATTTTAGGTCTCTTTAAAAGTCGTGAATTAAAATTAAAAAGCGAGCTATTAAATTCTTAATTTATTAAATTTATCAAATAATTAAATTTGTAAAGTCCTGAAAAAAGGTATTGATTCATTGAATTAGTCCTTCAAAAATCCAATCAATGTTTACCATTGAAAATTTAGGAAAATGTATGAAGTATTTTACAAAACAACTTAATTGTAATTTATTCGAACACATAATACAAGCAAATGCGTACATTTATATAAAAAATAAATTTATAATTTTAAAATGTCTTAAAAATGTCATGCGCTAAAAGCTATTGAACAAATTCAAATTAAAAAGATTTTGAATTTGGAAACCGTTGAAATGGGTCAAAACACATGCTAGAAGTTATTCAAAATTAAAGTCCTTAAAAGTCCTTGAAAAGTTATTGATTTTGAATGACCACTTCCTGTATAACCCATGGACAGTCATCTGTCCGGCATAATAGCATGATGGATAATTTTTTTAAGAGGGTTATTTATTTATTTTTATTCTTTACACGCATTTTTCTGATAAGTATTGAAGTTATTGATGAATTTACGACCAGTTTTCGTGACAACTGAAAAGCGAGCATGCCAGCGCCCCCATCCCCCTCCCAAAAAACAAAAACAAAAACTCGAATATTTGTCACTCTCAACGTGTTGCTAAACGATCCTGAGTAAAAAAACAAAGCATTTTTCTAGTGATTATTTAGAAATAAACAACTTTCTGCCTAATCGGATTAGCAGGGCGTTAACAGGTTAAGGCAGGAGGGATGCTAATATCGTCCGCGTATTTAACATTTTTGACTAAATAAATAGGTTTTAAACGAAGGCACACCCAGGCCGAGGGGGGTGGGACCTGATTAACAGGGGTGCATTAACAGGTTGGAGCCAAAAGCAGGATATACGATATAGCGAAAAAGCGAAAGTAAGCTGGACCTAAGGTGAGGGCCTGCCAGTAAATAGTGCTCCAGTTTTAAGTGCACTAAATAGTGAGGTGTGACTTCCGGCGTAGCTTTTATCACGCACTATGTATATATGGCTCCAGAATGACAAAGTAAAATTATCGATGTCAGCGATTAAATATTGATTTATCGCCGCTTCACCCCTGCCAGGGGTCAAGGGCACTCTTTTTTTTTCGATACTAAGTTAGTTCACGATACTAAGTTATCGCCACTCGTGCACTGGTCTTGCACGTAGCCAGGTAGTTTTTATCGAAATTTTGGTGAAAAATGTCCCGAAATAATCAATGAAAATTGCTAGGTATTCAGTTTCAGTTCGCAGTACACAAATGATGGCATTTTGGAACACCCTGTATTCGGAGTAAAGAGACTATAACTGGACAACTTAGTTATTAAAATGCCCCAAATCGTTGCCGCATGGTCATTAAGATCCTTGGAAGTCTTTGAGTTCAGTATCAGGTCATTGAAGTCTTCAAACCAACATTGAATTAGGGCCACTCATTTGTAGTTCGGTTTAATTACAGGATAGTTTGGCGAAGGTATTTTGAGAAAAAAGAATTCACATCACTTAAAAAACTAGTTATAAGCAATTAAAAATTGTTATTAAATCGATAACTTAGTCAGGTGCTATAACACTATGCCTCAGCCATTTCGAAGTTGAAATCCTTGAAAAGTCATTGATTTATCATTATTGTAAAATTCTGTAGAAAAGAAATTGACATAGAATCCTCTTAAAAATAACTTTTCTCATTATGATAAAAAGTTATTCCAAAAATTGTTCTTTAATCGATAATTGTTTAAAATAGTTTAAAGCACCTTATGCTAAGTCATCACCATTTTTCCGTTCTTGAAAAGTTCTTGATTCGATATTACCCCTTAAATGTAATTTTTATTTTCATTATAATAAAAGTAGTTTTTTAAATTGCTATTAAATATATAACTGTTTGAAATATGTTATAGTGCAATATGCACTTTAAGCCACCACCTTTGATACGTCAGCATTTTACGACCGCTTTATTGAAAATATTGGTTTTCATTGATTTGAATATCTTAAATTCATTACTAAGTTTAATTTCTTGAAAAGTCATTGATTTAACATTGCCATATTCTATGGAAATTAACACGAGTATTTATCCTCTTGACATACCATTTTTATTCCTATTATGATAACATTTGTTTTAATGCAATCTAGAAATCAGTTCTCGAAACGATAACGTTGTTAACAACGTGTTAAGCCATGTTATGCCGAGTCATTAACATTCTTGACGTCCTTGAAAACTCATTGAGTAAACATTCTGGTAGATACCATGCGACGTGAAATCCCTTAAAATAATTTTTTTTCTTGTTGTGTTAACAACGGGTTATAAAACAAATTTGGAAATTATTCATAAATCAATAACTTTTTTGAAAATGCGTTAATACATGCTAAATCCACTTCACAACATGATACCAAGAATCCTTTTACATTGAACTTTTTTGTTCTTATTAAGAACTGTTTTGAAAATAATAAAAAATGTTCTTAGATCGATACCTTTGTTCGGCCTTGTCAGAGCCATGCACATTACATTGTTTGAGCAGAATCCTTTTGTGGGAATTAATTATTGTGTTCCACATACGGAAGGGAAAGTGTACTAATTATCCGCAATTAAAGTTAATCAGGCGTGCTCCAGAGTGCATCAGATATTTTTTGGCAATGTTAACCCTATCCTAAATGAACTTCTCTTGACGGAATTTTAATGATAAGGTGCATGCGATTCAACGTCACTCAAGGGAAACCCCTTGACTAATATAAATGTTAGTGTTTTTAAAAACCAGATAATAATCTCGAAAATTGAAGAGTAACACATTCGCAAAACTCAGAGGGTCGTGCTGCGTAGTAATTTTTTTAAAAACTGGTTACGAAATGGAGCACTAATGCTCTCCCTTCATAAAAAAAAACTTCAAAATGAGTCTGTATCGAATTGTAGCAATTACTTTCATTTGTGCAAAAACAATATAAAAAATGAATTGTTCATGAAACCATAAATTTAATTAATTGTTGGGGCAATGAAAATTTCAAGGTGACCTACGCCTGCGCGATTTGATTGAATTATGCTGTCATAAACGTTTTCTGTAAGTTATTTTGCAGGATTGGTCGTCCATTACTGGCATTTATTTTGAGTGATTTCCCTAGACATAATAGAAATAATTCCAATTGATATCATTGCTGGTTATTTGGAATTTTTGATCTTTTGCTTTTTTAAATTTTTTTAAATTTACTGTCAAAAATACTTATTTTTCAAGCACGTTTCCAGCCCTTATAAGTCGAGGTATTTCATCTTATTGGATAAGCATTTTCTATTTAACTATTTCAATAATATCTTTACCATTATTCTCCCGTATATTAACAATGAATATAAGGTTCTAATTGTATGCTTTAATTACCTAGAAATGAGCATTATGAATTGCCCACGTTACTTAACGTTACCTAAAAAAATGTAAAAGTGCATAGTTCGTCATAGCTCATCGAACATTTATCAAATAAATTTATTTTTCAAGTATCAGCAAACATTAATTGAGTATTTCGAGTTTTTACCCGGAGTTTAGTAGGATTTTGTTTACATTACATGTTATGTAGAGTGACTTCCTTGATTTTGAACTGATAAAACAGGAGTTCGTAGCATATTTGCTTTCATTACATAATCCAACAATGATATAGCGACAATTTTGCAATATTTATTGTAAGTAATGTGTATGTATGATAACATGCTAAATTCAACGCGCATTGCAAAGGATTGCCTCAACACGTGCTATTTAACAATTATCAAAATTCACATATTATCAATTTGATATCAAAATTTTACAGCAAACTTTCATTTAGATACCAGGTTATAAATAATAATATAAACAGTACCTACACCATGATTTATAAAAATAATAGTTCCAAGAAAACTTATACTAAGACATCTAAACTAAGCATAAAACATGCTAAAATCCCCATGGCTAATAGTCAGTGAAAAAGTTGTTGACTGTTTACACAGTTATTTCCAGGGTAGAAGCCAAAGTGTAGTAATTGGTCCCACGTAAGAAACCTTATCATGACCGTGCAAGAAATCACCACTCCAGTCTCCAGTGATGGATCATGGATCATGAAACAATGGAAGTTTGCAAAGTAAATCCGAATTTGGTCAAGTTTTTTGAATGTTTATTTTTAGTGCGAGTAACGCGTTTACTCTGAGCGCAGTTTTGAACAATGAAAATTCTGGAGGTACCTTCAGATTTAATTATCCACCACATCCTTGCGTGCCAGGCATAATGGTGAAAATAAATCTGTTTGAATCGGGGTCATTGGAAATATTCAATAGGGGGTTATAAAAATACAGGTTGAGAAACGCAATCATAATCAATGGTCGATAATTAAAGATGATTCCCCGTGTAAATGTCGGGCCCAGACTGTCCAATTAGCAGACCTTATTTCGATGTATTCTCCCCTTAATTAATAAGAAAAAAAAGAACATCACAAAAAATAAACTGGTTATTTTTTTGACGAGATATTAACGAATTTGAAAGAGTCGTTTGAGACTGGATTCTTTCATTCTTTCAGTGTAATATAGGACTCGTCGAGTTAACACTATGAGAACTTGATTTTTGTTGTTTTTTGTTTATTTTCCAATAAAGCTTGCTGTGAACTATGTCACGGCATCTTTTGAGCTTCAGTCACGCTGTTTATCCCAATTTGGGCCATCGTTTGAGACACACCTAGACTCGAACACCCCAAGAGCGTCTCATTGACTCCATACTGGGCAATGGTAACTATTTTTCCAACAATAGTTTCGTTGCATCTAATTAATATTGTCCTGAAATGCATTTTTCTGCTCAAGATTCAGGCTGAAAAATGCTATCATTTACTTTCACTACACTGACGTTTGTTCTAATGGCTTAGGCTTAGTCGTTTCTCCGTTTAGGAAAATAACACTTGAAAAATGAAATCTTTCATTATGCCAAAAATGGGTTTGAAATCAATTATAGGAAAACTTTTTTTGTAAACTGCTAGCAAATGCTTGCAGATTTTTTTTTACTTGGATTTGTTTTAAATTTATATACTTTTATCAAGGTTCGGGCTTTGTTCCAAACTTGGCGTAATACCATTTTTGCGTTGGGAGGAAAGTTAACAGCTGCACTTCTACGCAAATTTCATGTTGTCCAGTTACTGTTACTGACCATCAGGTAAGATAATTTCCATCGATTCTCGACATCAATTACAGCCTTACAATTTGGAGTTATGTAGGCCTACATTATATGAATCTAGTATCTAAATCTTGGTTCCCACTGACCTGGAAAACCTGGAAAAGTCAGGGAAATTTCGCATTTTCATGCAAAAGTAAAGGAATTTTTTATCATATTAAATGCCCGCCTTAAATTGCCATAATTACAGATGATTAATTGTTTAAGAAGCTGCTGACAAGTATTTCAAGCAAACAGATGTACTTTTTCTAAATTGTGGGCATATTTTTGGCCCAGCCTTAAACTCTTATCCAAGACACATTTCACGTTTTCCAAACCGGAACTAGCGTGTTAACCTCGAACCAGGATGTACCTGAGTGTGAGATGACCTTTGAGGAATGAAAGCATGCCTTTTAAGGCATCTTGGACATCAAGGCTAGGGTCACTCACCACACCCGTGCTCGTATCACCATCGATACGTAAGTTACGGCACTCGTAAATTTCTGATATCCGTCTTAAAAGGGTTTCGCTCAATTTTTTTTACCCCTGCAGAGTGACCTTTCAATGAGGTCATTTCTCTATTTATGGACAACGAAGCGGGTTTTCGCAATTGGAAAGCGATTGAGATTGCGCGCTATTTAATCTAATTTCGGGAGCGAAATTTATGACCCAGTGCTGCATAAATATCGAATAAAATGATGCTAAATGTCAAGATGACCAGTGGTCAGGACGCCTCGTCCATCATCGAGAGCGCCGTAGGGGGCGCCCGAAATTATCGGAAACTGGTCAGTCGGAACCTTTCTATTTTCTAAAAGCGTGAAAGCTAATTAATCAGGTTGCGTGCTCCAGTAATGTCACGTGATTTGTAACAATATTTTAGGTAGTGGTCAGCCCTCTAATCAATGCCAAAAATTGCTAATAATCCAGGGTTCCCCAGAGCTGCTCGAAAAGCCGAAAAAGTCAGGGAATAGTGATTTATTTTGTCAGGGAAATTAGAAAGACATGGAATAGTTAGGGAGAAGTCAAGGAATATTTATTTATTTTAAGGTGTTTACTGGACTAACAAGTAATAAAAAAATCATGAAATGAAATTCAGGTCATGAAGGTCATGGAATTTCCATGACATGTTACTGTATTCAAAAGTCGGATTGAAGTCTGAGCTATTGGAGTTTTTATTTATTGTGGAAACTCTGTAATTGTTGTAAAGTTAATCAGGTTGTCAATATGCGCATTAATTTCGTTGCTGAGGATTGATAGGAGGAAGGGGGAGGGGGCTCTAAATGGAGTCTGATCAATTAAAGACTTAAACGTAAAAAAAAACCTTTAATGACTTCTAATGGAGACTGGTTTCCTTATCGAAACCCCTTCCCAAAATGAAAATTAGAGAGAAAAAATAAATTAAGGATAATATTTATTAAGGATTGTTGGTTTGCGAGAAGAAATGATTGCTATTAGTGTCAGCCAGCGATAACAGGCGGTAATGGATAACTGACCGCTGGCCAGCAGGCCTTGGTCATCGCAAAAAATGACCAGTGAATTAAAAGCTGGTTTTCGAGCTGCTAACAAGAGCAAAACAAATGCATTTCGATGTCAGTTTTATAAGAGCTAAATGGGCGCAATTTGAACGAAAAAAGTCCATTATTTTTAGACGACTCTTGATCTTTTATTGCCTCTGAAATACAGTAATTTTGGCTCCAAATGTTTTACACCACGCAATAAAACAAGGCTGTTAAATGATTTCCCCCCCCATTATTTTGACGAATGTTTTGGAAACTGGAGATTTGCGTTTATAATCTTGCAGTATTGCTTTTCTATTTGGTATTAGTACGCAATGTTAAGTTTTAAAATGACTGTCGTTTATCTAAAATATTACAAATTGATTTGAAACTGTTGCATACTAAGTAGCAGTAACTATCATAAGCAGTTTTTTTATGAAACAAGTTGTCATAGCAGGGAATAGCTTTGGTAAACAGGATGGATTGGGTCATAACTAAGGATTTTTGATAAAACTAAAATGTTTGATTTTAGTTATCACACTGTGACAATTTAAAAAAAAAAAAATTAAATTTACGTTTCCTTAAAAGTCAGTAATTTAGCATTGACTTTAGCTTCATGTTTTATATATTGACACATCTACTTAGATAATCTTATTATTCTAGTACCGTTTTAAAAGCAGTTAAAATCTAAAAAATACTTGTCCTTAACTTCATTACTTTTTAATATATCTTTAAAACACCATTAAAACAATTTCAAGTCCTTAAAAATATTTCTATAAAATAAGCAATTTATTTACATATAATATACACGTTTAATAAAAAGTTTAGTTCTAAGTCTTCGAAAAATAATGGAAGCTATTTTTATTTATTTATCTCTTTATTATTATCATTTAAAAAAAAGTTCCAGCTTTCATGAATAAATTTTAAATTGTTTTGGGAAGACTGGTGTTTTGTTTCTAAAAATATTTTACGCTAATTATTAATGGGTATTGTTTGTTCTTCGATCCAACTTAACTCGAGGTTAAATTTAATCGCTGTTGATGTACGGATCACAAGTTAATTGGGTGAGCATTAAAATTCTCGTTATTGTGAAATGAAATACTGCGCTGTATTCGTTTAATATCCCGTACGCTGCGCATTTCAGTAATTTGAAGTCAATTTTCTGACAATAATTGCAGCAAGTAACCTATAATTATCGTCTAGGTTTTTCCTCGTTTTAATCTCATTCCATTTTCAAATTACAAAATTTAATCGCAATTAGCTCAATTAGCTTCCCTTGCCCACCCAAATCGACGTTTGACGTCATCACCGGGGGAGGCAGTGGGAGAAATATAGGATTTTATCGAAAAATTCGTGATTTTCACCTGACCAACCCTAGAAGAACAGGTGGTCAGCACGAATTATATAGTTGATTTGGCGTTTTCATCAGAAAAAAGTTGATTTGATCAAGATTAGAAAGTTAAAGCAGTTAATATTTGCAGCGCCCCTTTCGGGGCTCTCAATGTTATTCAAGGTCATCGTTGACCCCCACCCCTTGCAAACGGTGGATTAGGGTGTGCAACCCATCAACGATTATTAGCTTAATCGAGTTGATGTTAACGCTCGAAAAGGAGCACGTAATCGATTGAAGTTCAATGATAGATGTTAAGGTGCGACTTATAGGCGGGGCCCATAAACTCACGGGATGACTTTGATAAACGAGCCTGCAGCTTGACCTCAAATTTGAATAAAACCAACGAATTCGGGCCTAAGCTAATTGGAAAGCGGTTTTGTTGTCACAAAATACACCAAAAATAAAACCCGAATTTTGAAACAAAAGCTTTGGTTAATACCATTGGTTGAAGCAATGGTATTGGGCGAGATGAAACTAACCTAACTAAACTTTAGGATAACTTACAAAAGTTTTGCATTATTTTACGAAATCCTATCAATACTGCAAATTGCTTTATACACTGAGCTAAAAGGCAACCAGAGATCACAGAGAAAGCCACACCGATGCCCAACGAATGAAAAATGAGTCATGGGACAGGAAATATTAATCGCAAAACAGGCTCTTTCATTCTATTGGTCAATTTGAATACCAATACGTTCTAGTTTTGAACAGATTATAGTAAAAATTGAATTTAATGAACATCTCTGTTGTTGTAAAATGTAAAATTAATCTTGTTAAATTTAGTTACTTTAAAAAAATAAAGTTTAAATTTAAAAATTAATATTTACTTGCATATGTTTTCACAGTGATAAACATGCCAAACCAACTAACCAATTGGTAATTATGGGAATTAAAAAAACTACTCAAATGAATTCGATGATGAACGATTACTTAACTTTTTTTTCAATTTTGTAGTCTTGTGTTTTTTTCGTTGTTGCTAACTTTATGAGGTATGAATTATTTATCTCTAATATGTTAGTTATATGGAAATACAATAAATACGCCAGAAAAAATATTAAAAATGTAATAAACCGTGGCAACATATAACAAATCAAATACTAAACTGAGCAAATTTCGAAAAAAAAAAATGGTTAAAGTGAAAATTTAAAGTTATTATCCACTATCGTAATTCATTGAGCATGTTTAGAATATAAATCCTATTATTTATGTTTAGGAATCGTAAATAAATCCAACTAAATTGTTTTATTATTATAGAAATTTTTTTAAAAAGTGTATCCAAACGTTAGCAATCTAGCATTACTCCTAAGTACAGCGAGTTTGCCCCAATATTAGGATATTGCCCTAATACAACCTACTGACTCAAACGTTTCTGGTGACCTAACGATGTTGACCATTCGAAACGTTTCGCTGATAATAAATCAAAATTTCACAATCTACTTAACTATCTATTCATTTTGGCAGTTTTGTATGAAAATGAAATATCACAATTTTTCCTTTGAGATAAATAACATTTTCCAAATATTCGAGTAGGTTCGCAAGGCCTTAAATATGTTAGTGACAGTGAAGTTTTAGTTTTTGGTTTTGGGATACCCTGTAGTGTGTTATCAAATAAGGTTAGCAGTGCCAACGCATCGACTTAATCGAGTAATATAAATCAGCTAAATGCTAACCTTGTGCCTCATTCTGTTAACGGTTATAGGCCATTATGACTCAAGAAAAATTGTGTTTGATAAAACTTCTTTTTTAGTTGAAACCGCAATTTTATTACAACAAACTCGTTTAACGTTCATAAATTATGTATACGAAACTTTAAAAAAGAACGGACAAAAATGGAAGTGCATATAAACAATCGTGATCTTGACTTATTTCAGAATTTATCAAAAAATAATGGATTAGTATTTTATTTTTTATCATCAGAAAAGAAACTTTGTCGCAGGACGTTGTAAGTTTTAATCAAAATTACTTCATGCTTAATCAAAATATTTATTTAGTACATGCCTCTAATGGGAACCAGACAATAAATCTGACGTTTTCGTTAATTTAAGTTCATTTTTATAGCGTTAAAATATAAATATGGGCTATTAGAAGTTATGACGTTGATTTAGATAAATTTCTTTGAAATATTTCAAATCACTACAAATTGTAAGTCCTTGAAAAATCATTGATTAGCAATCTTGTAGATACCATTAAGCAAACAATATATGATATAATATTTTTGTTTCATGCTAATGACAGGTAATACTAGATTTATGTTAAAATTTAGAAATTAAATGCAAATTAAGTGACGCGCAATAATGTGGCAGTTATAGATGTTTGTATTGTCATAAAAATACATTTAAATTAATTAAAATGCTAGCTCAATTAAGCATTTATTGTGTATTTTACTCCGATTCATTCCATTCTAAAGTATTCCCATCTATCATTTTAAATTAAATAATATATACAAATTAAAAACTAGGATGGTTAGGATATCAAAATATGACAAAGGGTATCAAATATATCAGGGGTGAGGATGCCCCAAATATAAAATATTACAAGGATCAGAGGACATCAAATATTACAAGGGTGAGGAGGTGTCCAAATATGACAAGAATCGAAAACTCATCATATTAGTATGAGTGAGGGGAGCACTATAGTTCGAAAATATGTTAATATCTCTAAGAAACTAAACCATTTCTTTTGCCACTTTAGAAAATTAAGGCGGACCCAAAAAAGTACACAAGTTTACTTCAAAAATTATTATAATGGTCAAATTTATTGTTCACTCGTAGAATTGTCCACTAGGATCTGAGTTATTTTTTTGTAATTTTACAACGCCTTGTTAATTTATAAAAAAATAGATACATTTGGGGGGAAAACGTTATACCACCCCTTAAACCGGGGTCTTCCAGAATCTTCACATTTTCAAATTCTGAAAAAAATAACTGATAACCTAGTGGACAACCAATTCTACATGGAAATTAAATTAAGCAATTATGATAACTATTTAAAGCAAAAATTTGTAATTTTTTCCCCGGTGGGAATCCACCATGCAACTTACCTAATTTCAAATATCATTTAATACCGTTTTATACCGTTTAAATACGTTTTGGTAACAGT
>JAQIXS010002565.1:0-22157 GCA_034700785.1 Rossiulus vilnensis
ACGTTTGAAATTGCTGACCGCGACCTAGCTAGGACGTCCTTTATAGACGGTCCCTTTTGATAAAATAAGTTATTCCTATTTCGTTTTAAGATGAAATATACAGGGTGTCCATAAATCATATCACCCTCTGCTTTTGAATTACAAAACATAACTACATGAACATTTTAGCCATGGAGTAATAAGTATCCATGTCTTGCTTTGGACATTTTCAGCATCAAAGAGCATTTGTTGCCACTCATAGTTACGCTACTGGAGGATGGTTCAAATGGGGTTAATCAGCGAGTTGTTTCTAACCTGGGCTCTCTCAAAGACGCTCTTGGAATCACAATGTTAATGGAGTTCCTTGTTCCTAAAATGTTGAACTTGAGCAAAGATCCAAGACTAAGCATCCGTTTAACCATGATTGAAAACATACCTACATTGGCAAAACAGCTAGTAAGTTTTTTTTTCAATTTCCTTCCCCTATCGCTCAACTTATTTTTTTTTTGTTCGTGAAGAAATTTTGCCCGGTCAATTATGCAACCTTTTTAAAAATGTACGGCAGCCTACCATTATCTTGTGTACAGATTTTAAGATGAAAAAAAATTGTTTAAATATCAACCAGGTGGTGCAACCCACTAAATTGCCCTGAGCAATAAATTTAGTGTTATCTAAAAAAATAAAAAATCTAGTCTTAACCGAAAAAACAATAAAGCAAGCTATGATTTTGTGCTCTATTTTTTAAGTATTTTATATTGAAAGTCGAATATAATGGCAGGTGGCATAATGCAAAATGCTGAGTAATTTTCGTCGTTACCGTTTATTTTTCTTTGCATAAACCAAATGTTTTTTTAGTTTATCCAAAGACCATCTGTGTTAGACCTATTAAAATGCTTTATCAATTTGTTCAGTTTTTGGAAAAACTAAAATTTGAGAGATTTCATTTGAAAATATCGCCAAATTATTTCTGAACTGTTAACTATTTTTAGGGAGCTGAATTTTTCAACAAACAAATGACTTCATTGTGCATTGTTCAAGCATCTGATAATTGTAAGTGATAATTGTGTCGCTGGAAAGGTTGGTGTGCTAATTGTTATATGATTGATAAGTTGAGTGATGTGTATTTTATTTTAGCTTTTGTAATTAGCGAATCTGCAGTCTGCAATTTGAAACTCCTTTTCGAAATCCTTGGCAGCAAATGGGTGATGAGCTCGATAATTCCTAAAATATTTGAAATATTTCAAGAGTGCGACCAAGTCACTTCGTTAGCCTTGATCAAGGTATCAATTTAAAAAAAAGAATTAGCGCCAGTTATTTGGCGATTGTCTTCTGCATCTGGCTGCTTTGATTTTCAGTTTATAGTGGATGTTTGTGAAATATCGGACATTTGTCAACATTTGTTGCCGATCATCTTTCGCCTGACTAAAGATGAAACCACTACCATACGCAGTCTGGCTTCAAGAATATTGCATAGTATTGCAGCTAAATTAATAAACTCGTAAGTAAAAATATTTGCGAAGTATATACAACATTTAATTTTGGAATTAATTTGATTTAATTTTCTTAATTTTAGATCTGATCCACTTAAGAGTGTGCTAATGGACATTAAACCTGTGATGCAGCAATTAAGTAAAGATCGCAACCCAGATATCATGCAGTTCAGTTCAGAAAGTTTGAAAAGTAAGTATTATTTTGCTTATAATTCTTCGTTTTTAATTAATCTTGACCCATTGGGACTCTAAATAATTAATTTAGAGTAATATTAGCTCTAAGGTGTAGACATGCCGCTTAGAAGCTTTTTGTCCTAGCCGTCTTTGTGTCTCTTGTAAGAAAAAAATAAGGTTTGGACCTGTTTGCTTTTAGGTTGTGGAAATATCCCTAAATTTTTTTATTATATTAAAAAATTAGAAGTATTTGACAATCTAAAATGTAAATTGAATTCAATTTTTTTTAGTATTCCATATGAGAATGTAAGTTCAACAATGGTTGATTTGTATTTCCTACAGAGAAAATTAAAATTATAAATTCTATGTGGGTGTCACTATTAACAATTCCAAAACGAACCTAATTTACATTACGTAGTTAATGAGTCAAGTTTGAAAAAATACAAGTTATATGAACTTAAGCTATACTTTAAAATAGACATTGTAAAAATAAACTTATTTTTCGTCCATTTATAAAATGATTTAAAAGGCGTCGTATTTACATACTTTTTAGTGCATTAGTGGTTGTTATTGATAGGTTTCACAAAGATAAACATTTAATGTTTTTATTTGCTGACCATCAAGGCCATGCAAGGCCATGGTCGTCCGATTTTTGTGAACCTAAACACCCTCCAATCTCAGACGTTATTTACTAATGTATTTTGACGATTGCTCTTCCTTGTTTTCAGCCTTTTTTTCTTCTGACAATCCACAGTCGTAAGTAATGTTTGTCCATTGCTTAATTAACATACTTACTGCATGACGTAAACAAGCATGAAAACATAACATTTTGAAAGTTGATCACTGAGTTTGCGATCTTATGTGGCGGAAAACTGGTAAATAAGTGCCAAATAAATATTGGAAAAGGAAGAGTTTTTCTGGCGAATTGCTCGCCAAGGCCAGAGACTTCTCTGCCTGTCGTCGCATTTCGAAACCTGTTTGCATTAATCGCACGCTGCGTTGCATATGGTACTGATATTATTGATATACACTTGTTTTATATAAAAAAAAACAGATTGCTGAATGTCATGCGAGCTGCGAGTACTTGCGGTGATGACTAATGAAATCTTGAATGCCTAGCTTGAGCATTATGGGAATTAAAAACTTGCTTCAACATTGAGCCCGCATTGTGTTTTTGCAGTTTTTTTTAAGGATGCCCAAGTTAATAAGCGTAAATTTAAGTACATGTATACGAAGAATGTGAAAAAAAGGTACGCAGGGTTAATGACTGCATCCAGGCAAGATCATAACCTTCGTTTCATTCTCATTTTCCTACTTTTGGAAATGCATACCCATTGTGCCATTTTTGCTATGGATGAATATGGGAGATGAGAGGAGATTCATGGGAATTGGATTTCATAATATTCTCAAAAATACGCTGTACTATACGTGTTAAAATGATTTTTTTTTTAAAAGTGGTGTCTCATTGCAATGACCACTCTGATAAACGTGATTGAAGGTTGGTGATTACTTAGTTGTCAAATCAGAACTGATTTGTACTCACTAGCTACCAATTTGAAATTACGAATTTTGCTGTAAACGTTGTTTGTGATAATGTATAATTCATTGATAGGAATTCAGGATACAAATACTCAAAATAATGTCATTGTGGATATCATCGTTAACAGGTCGCTAAATCGAATAAAATTTATTATGAAATGATCTACACATAAGCAGTGAGTATCCTGGAGCACGTTAAGCTGTGTTTTGGAAACTTATTGACAACGCTATCCACAATGACATACTTTGTAATATTTTTATCCCGAAATTATGATTTGTTGATTATTTTTATTAAATCGACTTAGCAATAAGCTTGATTGGGCTTTGTTATGCCATTGCAAAACTACTGTTTTATGCACAAGTGAACACCAATGAACACAATTTTCATTACATATAAGGTCGAATGACCTATGTCATGTTATGTAGAAAAATGGCTTTTATTTTAATGAAATATAACGTCATCTAGAATGGAAATAAGACGGCACATATCAAGGGTATGATGATAACAGCTTTCGGTCCTCTTCTTAGCCAAAGTGACAGTTTTGTCCAAATTATTCAAATAGCTGGAAACGTCATTAACTTTAAGGAACAGGTTTCAAGCACATTCAAAAAGTGATCATTTGAATAGCTGATTTAAACTGTAGAATAAATGAGTGTTGAGATGATGCGTGCCCGACTTGAGAGGCCCAACAATGGAGTCTAATTATGTTATTTAAAAAAATGTCAGACTGTCTGGCACGAACCGAAATCATTACAACCATTTGAAAGGTCAAATGTGTTTGCTGCCCATTTTCACTCGCTGAATATGAATTGCTAAATTAAGAATAATGACGTTTAATTGATATTCATCGTGTATTACCAATTATTCGCTTCTCAGCTTGATAAATAAATACGTGAGGGCATTTCAAAATTAAAAGTAAAAAATGACTTAATAGATTTCCATGGCCTAGCTGGCGCATTTAGGACCGGCATTGTGTTAAGAGATGATTAACCTGCACGAACACCATAAATTTTTGCCTGTAAAAGATGGAAAAATTTTACGTCATGAGGAACTTGCATAAACTGCAAAATACGAAGCTGCCCAAATTGGATTTTTTGAATTTTTTCTTGGATGCCCTAAGGCTGCTTTTCCCGAATCCCCTCCACCAAAAACGAATTGGGACATAATTCAAGTCGAGCACTAATGAAAAATAGTTTGTTAATTGTGGCATTTTTGGGGTTGTTAATGCGTGCTAATTGCCAGACAGCAGTTACATATTTATATTATGGCGTGCCAAGCGTGGGAATTAAAACGTCTGCCGGAATAGACCAGGTCCTGTGTTATTACATGTACCGACCATATTCAGTCATGTCTTGGCCGTGCATTATTTTAGCACGATGATAATTACGGAATGGACGAAGCACCGGGGGAATTTAATAGCACGATTGACCCAACGCCCTTGAACGTGAACTCTGGCGAAAAAAAGTGAAAATGCACGAAGTTATTTTTCCTAAAATCATATTTCAAGATCAGCCGGGTAAAAAATCTTAACTGTGCAAGTTGGCTTCGAGTAAACCTAATTAATAGTTGTGCACTTTTTTTTTGCAAGGTGAAAGCTCACAGCGAGGCTGTTGAAAGTGTGGTCAGTTGGCCAGTTTGGCAAGTACACTGTACATGTACAGTGTAGATATTTCATGGCCAATGGCTGAATACAGGGTGTCTCGAAATTCTCGGCAAATTGCCTTTAATTTCCTTAAATAGTTGTGTGCATTTTGCTTTTCTCTTCGAAATAGGTATTTATTAAAATAAACCAGTACTGATGCAATCGCTGTAATTTTTTGAAACAACTTTGAATATGTTACTTTCAATTTTGACTTCTGTATATTACTTTGAAATAAGTTTTTTTTAAAAACTAAACTAGAAATTATGTCACCATGTTTTTTCAAAAAAAATATCACTGTGGCATTTCATGGTTGTAGTTAAAAATGAAATATGCAAGTCTATATTTAAACTAACATATTAAAGGTTGAGTTTAAAACAAAAATACGATGATGACGTGATTACTGATTTATTTTAAGACTTATTTAAGACTTAAGATTATAATATCTGAAGAGAAATGCAAAATGTCACAACTCGATAGAAAACTTTAGGGTCACCCAATGCAGTTTAAAACTAAGGTAATGCGTATTCGTAGGTTAGTTAAATATTTCCTAGACTTTTCAGAATCAAAATTAACAGCTGTTACCGTCAAGTATAAATGACGACACGTACTCAGTTGGGCAAATGTGGCAGAAAACTATGACGTCACAATACCGTCCTGGTTATCCCTTTCTATCCCTTTCTACAGCTTGGTCAAGCAGAAGCTAGTATTTTTTATATTATATTCACTTTGTATTACTTTTATATTTATTCTTACTTTAAAATGAACTTGATTGCACTTTTGCACTCATTTACCTTTTCTTCCAGCTAAGTGTGCTAGAATATTGTAAAATATACATGTTCGAACTATAGATTAGTACAACTCAGCAGACCTCTATGCTTTTTCCTTTTTTATGAATGCATGGTTATCCTGTACATTGTCCCATTTTAAGTGAGCCCACATGGTTAACCTATTAGCCTTTTAAATATGTATTTATTGTTCTTTTTAAATGGGACACCCTGTGAGCCGTTATTTCACCCATAAGTCAGTACCTTTCGGGTCAAAATGTTGTAGCCTAAGGAGAAGAGCCTCGTTTTTCGCCATGGGGGAGTTCATGCATTATCATAAATACATTTTCGTATTTACATTACACTGATGAATAAGTAACGAGACGGTTTACAGGGTGTACAAATGTCTGCCTGCATCATCACCGTAGTTCTACATTTTAATCAGTAATTATCATGTATTGTGAGGAAGCGAATGCATTCCTCTAATAGTTGTCTGGTTTATTTGAAATAATCATAGCAGCATTATACAAATTATTTGACAGACAATTTTTTCTAAACAGCATTGGTTTTTCCTCAATTATCCGCTATAACGTTGCATCAAAGGCCATAATGGTAATTAAGGTATCATATTTAATTCAAGTTTACTTTAGAAAGTTTTTTAGACTGTAGGACTACACGATATTAATTACAACCGATGACAGTGCAAAAGCAAGCCGAGCTCAGTGGCATGTGGTAAAATATCGTGTCTAACTGATATAATTTTAATTAATAAAAATACGTAATATCATAAAAGATTAGCTAGTTTAGGGGTAAATGAAAATTGCAAGTAATCGTGACAAAGTAATAAATGCTCCCAATGTTTAGCGAGCCAAAACACCTTTACAAAGCGTGTTTATGAGTTAAACTTGCAAGGGTCACTTACTCTCTTTAAAAAAAATGGCGGATAACCGGCTAAGTACATTTGCAGTTTTTTAGTTTGTTCAGTATCTTAACACTACTTAAACGCTCGCTTGTAATTCTGAGATTACAAGAGTATTGTTTGTTTTAAAGTAGAGATTTTCATGTACAATTACATACAAATATACACTTGCGAGCAACGAAACTTTTGATAAACAAGTAGAAATCCAATTTGAAATCGAAATGGCTGTTTTGTGCAGAAATAAAAACACTTTCAAATGCACCTAAGTTGTCTTTAAATTGATTTTAAATTTCGTAGGAGAATAGCCTAAAATTGCAATGCCATTAATTCACTCTAATTTACAGAAGATTATCGGGCTTCAAGCAAATGATGTTAACTATTATTATTGCAACATCGTATTCCCTGCAGAAAATATTTTATAGTGACGGAGGAAAGCATAAAGATATCCCAAAAAATGCAAATGATTAACTGTAGTTTTAAGGCTTTTCACTTTAGAAATTCATGGGAAAGTTGATATCTACTTGCTGAACAGAATACTTTTTTAAACCTTTAGGCATGCCAGTTTCTTTGCTAGCAATAAATTGTATACTGTAGTATCATAAAATAAAATAAACATGGTGGAATGGCCAAAAGTGATGTCCGTTCATGAATTTATGGGCGTCCCTTTACATGGGTATATAACCTGAGATATCGAAAAGTATTGGTAACGCAAACAAAAAAAGTCAGACGAGGTATTCGACCCGTTATACATGTCATATACCTCACAATAGATATTTTATGGTAAATGCACACGCATTTTTTATTGCATATTTGTTTGGATAAAACGCATTTAGCATCACTAATGATAATTGAAGAAGCATTACCATTCTTAATTCATTCGAGGTAAACTTTCCTGTAAACTGGAGTGTGGCCGTTTCCTATTTTATGACAGGGTAAATCTGTTTATTTTTCTTAGAAAAGAATTATTTTAACCAATTACCCATTTTTATTGAGTATAGTACATTTGCAGTTTGTTTTTCTTGCTGACGGCCTTTAAAATTAATATTCTTTGTTGTTATATTTTAAAGGCAGCCTTGTGTAATAATTAATGTTGATTTCATGATATTTGTTTATATTAATGTGCCATTTTCATTGTTGTTGTGAAAACTAGACAGTTTGCAACTTGAAAGTTATTATGAATTTCATCTCACTCCCCTCTTCTTCGTTTTACAGTCTTCCAGCGCCCATTTTTGTGTCAGTTTTGAAAAAATAACACTTTCGTTTCATTTGAAATTAATTATTCTTGGAAATATTAGTTTCCGTGTACAAGGGACCCTCGATATATATGTACTTCTTCGTTACTATTAAAAAAGCGCTCGATTTCATGAATCATTCTTATAGCCAAAAACTAATCAGGAAATAATTAGATTAATTTTATCAAAACAAACCACGTAAATATAAATTTTTATTAGTAATATTCTCTAAAGCAGGTGTTCTTGACTTTATTTCTGTCGTGGACTCCTGTAGTATTCTGTTAAGCTCATGATCCCCTTCCTAGAAGTATATTTGTAATGCGTAAAAATACACAGGCTTTAAAAAACAAAAAATAGTTATCAAATATGTAATTACCACTTAAAATACACAAGGAAAATTAGGTTTAAAGGAAATACGTATATCGGTGACCTCAGTAACCATTTTGGCCCATCTGTTTAAACATGTTCCAAGTGTTCACGCTGAAAAGTACAGACGATCGTATTGGCTGTTTTAAGAGATCTGTTCCAACGGTACTGCTCATTCATGTTTTATTTAAATGCACTTTTTATCTCCTCGCATTTTGGCCCACAAGAAACGAGAACATAGAAGAAACCGAAAAGAAAAAAAACAGCCTGCCTCCCAATTGCAATACAGGTAGCAAGGGAGAAGTGCCGGAGGTGTAGCTGGTTGGGTTATTTTCCCATTTGGCTGTTGTGAGAAATTTCCCAGTAGTTAAACAAGCGATGACTTCCTTTGCGTGCACCACTGAGTCTGCTAACCGCAGCGAAGAGAGGAGCCTCTTGGCCACTTGGCGTTTTCGGATAAAAACGGACGAATGAAGAGCCATTGTCCAGCACAATGCGAACCACTCAATGGGGCTTAAGTGAGCTACTGCTTATTACGCGGTTTTGGAAAATCGAGACTTTTTGAGGAGTTTATTTCTACTTGCGGCGCCATGAGGAAACTGGATTACGGCGAAGGGAAGGTGACCACTCCAGGATACGATATTTCGCAGTCGTGGGTCGATTGGACGGTAAGGAACGTTAATATTTCGGACATTATTCCCAGCAGATTTGAAATTCCCCAATTAGGCCTATTCACTTATGCGCAGCGAGTGTGATTACGTATCAGTTGTATGAATGGTTAAAAAAACCGAATGAAATTTTTAAGTTTTGACAAGCTTCATGACTTAAACCAGGGACCAATTATGGTAGGCAGGCTACTGCATTAGTTATTACCTGTACATTTCGTTTTTATTTGAGAAAAAGTGTTTTAAAGCATGCTGAATTTTCGTTTTATTAATGGCCAGTATATTTATTGGAGTGGATTCATCAACTAGCCGGAATAATTTAAAATACATGGCAAATGGGTATCGTGTTTCTGAAAGCCCGACCTTTCGTCTACATGCTTGGATTAATCAGGCGTTAAAAAGAAAATAATTCTCAAAATATCTTAAATAAATTTTATGCGATTATATTATGTACTTGTAAAGAACGTAAAAAACAAAAGTGGAAACGTAAAAATCTCTTAAACCTTTCTTACCTTCGGCTTTAAACAGTACAATCTTAACGTGTCTGCTGTCATAAAAATAACAATATGGGCTAAAATAACGGCTTTTAGATTGGTAATGTATACATTTGTGTTATTCAATGGAATGGAGGAACTTTGTGCGTGTTACCATGTTTCATAAAATTGTATAAAAGGAACCAAGTGGATTTCTGTGTAACATTACACTTTTAGCAGGAGATGAAGCCTATCGAGACTTTTGTTTCAGATATAGCCTAATATTTCAAATATTTAGCTGAGCTCATTTTATTGAAAATGGGTCGATGGTAAATCAGAGAGTGAAGAAGAAAAAAAATTGTACTGGCAAAATAAAAGAACCTGTTCAGCTTATTGACGTTACGTTTACTAAAGGCAAATGTTTAAAAAAGAAACGATATCAATTAATACTTTTAACTGCATATAGCGATGGGTAGACATGGGACTAATAGTACAGTTTCTATACCAACAAAACCCTTATGTATTTTTTAAGTTAATGTGATAATGTGCGTTACTTTCATCAGAGTAAACAGGAACCCTTAGGCTAACTGGTTTGCACATGAATTTAAAAAAGCAGTTGACATGAATATGTCAAAACGATCCGTAGAAAACACGGATGTCAGATTACGTCACTGAACAAGCATTTCAGCTGAAATTAGATTCGGTGATGATGTTTTGTTTTTGGTACACTTGTCATTGAATTGACTCATAAGTCTTTCCGATAGAAGCAACAGAATAACTTCCTGGCCAACTTCAATTAATTAGATTAGCGAAACAAGATTAGCAGGTCGTTAATTATCTTTTAACTGTGTCCAAAGTTGTAAAAAAACTGTTTCAAAAACTCAGTTTTACTGCTTATGGTCTTTTAAAAAGAAAGTAAAAAAAAACATGACATTTAAAAGCAGTTTTTTATTCACAGCTACAATTAGGCAACTTAAAAAGATAAAAATATCACACGGAAAAATCGTTCAATATCTTGACGTTAACCAATAAAAGGTTTCTTTTTATCAGCCTGAAATAATTATGCCCTGGTCAATTTCTGGAGATCTTAGTCTTTTTGTTAGAAATGCAAGGAATTTAAACGCTTCTTACAATGACTCTTGTCTATAGATTAGTAAACAAGGTGATTAACAAAGGTGTTACTCTATTCTTTATAGCTTGTCCAATTACAACAATTTGAGAATGGTGCCACCTATCAACATCTTCTTATGAATAGATGTTTAAAGTTCAATTATTTTTATTCAGAACTAAATTTACTGTAATACAAAATGTTGATTATCAATAATTTAAACCTATATTTTACTCGATATTAAACTGATAATATAGGCTGCTGTATGCTTTACATTGCAAATCGCACCATCAGATATTCATATGTTTGTTATATTATAGGAATAATTTCAGTTAGTGATATAATTAATGCATAGGACTAATTAAATGTATAGAACGTGCTATTAATCGGAGTTTAAATCAATCGTGTTTGAAATTTGCACTTGCATTTTAAATGATTACGTTTGTTTCTAGCATGTTCATTAGGTTACTGTAAAAATACTTTAATTATAGAATAACATTAGAACTTTACTAACCTCCCTCCATTATCACCAAACTTGGGTGACTACCCCCTGTCTCTCCCTACCCTCATGGCCCAGATTTCGTTAGCTAATTTGAAGAAATGACGTCGTTTAAATTAAGAAAGGGAATAAAAACTGAAGTCATACTACGTGCAGTATGCCACTATACGTGCAATCCAAGTTTCATTCTAAACCACGACATGACGTAAAAATTTAATTAATAATAACTTGTGTTAAACGAGTGTTAAAATGACTTATAATATAATTAATGACGTGCTTTGGTAAAGTTTTCTTAGCTAGGCATTAAATTGGAAAAATAAAAGAATTATCCAGTACAAAATTCCTTTGTAGAACTTACATTAAAAAACACCTAAATATCGCTACATCCATACCGAACATGCCCACCCCTCCAACCTTTATACCCTTTAAATTTGTCATTTTTAAATGGTCTTAAAAGCGTTATAAAATACTTTTTCTTTTAATGCATAAAGAGTTGGTTATACAAAGGGTATAATCTTACATAACGCACGAAAAAAAATTGAAAATCTTGTCAACTAGCGTGCTAAATACTGTAATTTAGCATGTTCTGTGATAATAGTCCATTGCTCTGTAGTACGTTGAACTCTTTTTTAAAAGTGCAATATGGACCTATTCTGTAGCCCTCCTTATGGGAAATAAATCTTATCGTGTTCTGAACAAAAAAAACTAGCAGCACAAACTAGTTTTGAAATGAATTTGGCTCCGAAAACTTATGATTGATTACTAGACTGTCCTGTATAATGCTTTCTATAGTTTGCTAATTTTTCATGGAAGCAAAATGATTGTTATCGGCAATGCCAACATAGGGGGCGCCAATGTTGCGCTATCATGGCGGAGAGAAACAGGAAATCTGTAAAATATCATGACACTAAATTCCAAGTTTTTCTCCGCGCACTTAATCGATTTTAAAATATCGTAACTTTATTCAGGCCACGGATTATTGGCGCATTTATGGCCAGGTGAACCATCTCCATTGGATATAATCTGCAATTAATAACAAGCTGGAAGATGCATGCTCCCGATATCTATAATCGATCTTACTTTCTAGAAGTTCCGAAAACCGCAGCTGACAAAAACATGAAATACGAGCTTAAGAGTGCAACATTTTTTCCAATGCAAAATCTTTTTAACATTTCTGTCGGTTAAGGCAAATTTCAAAATTAATTTTTTAACAAAGAAACTACATATAAACTTATTTTAACCTCAACCTTCAAAAGTGAAGAACGAAATTCTCGCACGATATTACTTCCTAAACTTCACTATAATTGAATCTACAAACTGCATTATTATTTGAGCTACGTGTATTTGTACAGGAAATTAGAGCATATTATTGTAATGTACAAATATCATAACATGCACTATATCCACAAAGGTCTCCGAACAGTTTAAAAATATATTAAAATACTTATATAATGTTTATTCTATTTTTGCGTATTGCTTTACTCCATACACTGTGCCTTTTCTTGATAAGTAGTTATGTTTATTAATTCTGACTAATTATTAGCTAATACGCTACTTATTTATATGAAGAAAAAATATTTATGCTGTTTAATGTGCAGCAAACTGCACACATTTATCTCTTCATTTACATTTTTAATTGTTCTGAAACATTGTGGTATTTGTGATATTATGATATTTGTACATTACAAGAATATGCATGCATTATATAAACAAATATTTTTTCAGTTTAATAAGAATGACAGACTATTAAAATGCTCATCATAACGTTTTTCTCCCTCTAAGCTCAATTAATGTGTCGGTAATCTAATTCGAAATTAGGGCGAAGAATTTAACTTTGTCCATAAATCATAGTCTAGGTCATAATGCAACAAGTGGCCGTACCATTTATAACTGCTCTATGAACTGCTGAAATGGGTTGTGCCGATCCTCGGGGATATTTGAAAATCCGGTTCCCCTTTCAAGAAAGTCATTTAGCGTAAAACAAGTCCCAATTAATTACCAACTGGAACAGGAATAAGGTTAACGTTATTTAAATATTTTCAGAAACAACTGCACGCTTACACGGCTTGGGTTAATTCTCAGCTCAGAAAAGCCACAGGAGTTCGTTTGATTTCGGATTTAAGGAGCGATTTTCGTGATGGAACAGCATTTGCACATTTAATTGAAGTCGTCAGTGAGTTCATTTTCATCTCCACTTTTTGCATGGAAATCTCAGTAAAGCCTGTTTTGGTTAAAACGTTCTTTGCAAAATTTCTAACGTCTATTGATCGTGAATTTTAATGTGTACGTAGAATTGCAGTCTGTTCAAAATTAGAATATATTAAGCCATAACAATCAGAGATGTTCAGCTTATCGATTATTCCTTCTATGATAGAGAAAGCCAGACCAATGCTCAACGGATAGAAAATGAGTCGTGGGACAGGAAAGATTAATCGCAAAACAGGCTCTTTTATTTTGTTGGTTTATTTGAATTACACATGCATTCTAGTTTTTAACAGACAATAGATGACATTTTCAGATATGAGATTTAATTTATTTTGTACTACTGAAAAAAGCCATTTTGGAGCCATTTCATTGGTTTGTCAACCAATGCAAAAATTAATTACATATTTTTAATCTGATTAAGGTCAGATTATAGTCGTGTGTTGTTAATTTCCTATTTTCGCAGGTGGAAATAAAATCGTTGGCATTGATTACAAGCCCCTGACCTATCAGAGTAAAAGGCAAAATGTGGAGAAAGTTCTACATTTTCTGGCAGTTCAAAATATCGACATCCATGCCGTCACCGTCAAAGGTATGATTAATTCAATAGCTCGAAAAGAAAACTTAAAAATTGAACTACATCTGCTCGATGGTGTCTCAAAGGGCTCCTAAATGCATGAATACTGAAAAATAGGAAAAAAAATGCGGCCAAGTTTCCATAATGAATTCTTGGGAAAGTGCAAATCATGCTTTTTGGGGCTTATCGTTGTCATCTCTCATCTCTGAAATTCGTTCTGGGAAAATTTCAGGAATAAACAATTGAAATTGGGAGGAATTCGCGAGACAAAAAAATGTGGCATTTCTTATCTTAGCTTCCTTTCAGTTTTTTGGAAAAAAACATCGAGTGTGAAGGGCTTTTTTGGAACAATAAATTTGTTAAGATAAAACGTAACGTGTTTAAACTCGTTTTTAATTGCGTTTTAACATATACAAGTACATGTATATTTGTAAATAAAAAATGTTTAATTATGTAATTTATGCTACGAGATCTGGATATTTAAAAAGATGCTGTTAAATGAATGTGTTTTTTTTCCAAGTTGGACTATGCGATTATATAGCTTCCTATCAAGTGTGTAAAATTGTTTCGTAAATTCTGTATGTATAATTGCAAAAGGCGTGCAATTATGAAAATTTGCATGTCAAAGTATAGTTTGCGAAATAAAGCCTCCGGATATGACACTTCCCATTTATCATTGACTAAATCATGTTAGGTTAATTAGATATAATTTTTTGTTTCTGTTAAATGAAAGCATTCTAATTGTGTATGTGAATTACAAATAGTACGAATTAAGCTTGAATGAAACTGTTATTAATAATCATCCGGGTAAAAAACCAAGAATACTGGATGTCAAGTCACATGAAGAGCGTTTATATTAATTGCGAACTGCCTTTATAAATTCACATTTTACCATGTTTGAAATTGTTAAAACAGCCCGGCTTATCACAAGCAGAATTAGAGGGTTACTCTAATCTTTAATAAATGCTGTCTCCTCATTTTTCTCATCACGAATTAATGAAAATAAAAATGTATGTACATGTAGTTATATTTCTCTTATGTGTTCCAAATTATCACTTTCTTGGCATGATGATTTGACAAACCTTTAAGATCGATTCAAAAAGAGGCCCACCATGCAAACAATTATTCTCACATTTTCTTTTCAAATGCTTGCTATGTTATGTGTAAAATGAGTTGTGCACTAGGGTCTAAGTTTTTTTTTATTATTTTAAAATGTCATTTTTATTTATTAAAAAAATTCAGTAAACTTGAAAAAGAAACACCTTTGAAGTAATTTAGAGGGCGCATTGCAGGGAAATCCGGTTTCAAAATGTCGCATAACGTTTTCGTTTGTTTGTTTTTTTTAAAAAAAATTATCATAAATAAACGGAACATCTTCAAATAATAAATAATACTACATACCTTAGTGGACGACAAGTTCTACCCAGGGCAAGATAAATTTAGCAATTATAACAGATATTTGAAGCAAAAATGTGAAAGAGAATAATTGGGGGGAAAATGTTGCAGGGTGCGCATCATTTTGGCTCAGCTTTAACAAATTAAATCTTTCCATATACTGTACATGTTTCGAAAATATCAATTGGGGAATGGCTGGCTTCGGAAGCACCCTGTATTCGTTACCGCCATTATTCGTCTGTATTTCTTATCGAGCAATTTCAACTATCTTGTTTGCAGAAATAATTGACGGCAATTTGAAATCCATCATGCGGCTCATTCAAGTTATTGCCAAGCAGTACAAGCCAAAGAGTGTGTCCAGTGCCAAAAAGCAACCAGAGTACGGCAGTTTGGACACCAGAAGGGTCGCTTCCACTGTCCCTAATTGCAGGGGCTTGACTGTGCTGGGGGGTAACATCAGCAACAGACACCCCAAGAACGAAGGTGTTAATCCGCCAATGGGGTTTCACCGTCCAAGGACAGTAGATCCGATGGCTGCCTACAAGAGCTTATCTTGGAGCACTTACAAGTCCTTCAGGTACGCGTTAGCTGATTTCGGACTTAATGTATTCTGTTAGTTCGTCAGGGTTGTACCCTGAGAGTGACATACATTAAAAAAGCGACGTTTTTGTTTTGGGTGGGTGCGGTTGCCATGTACATGTAGACCCTTGACTAAAATAATAAGCGATTGAACGTGGTTTGGCACGAATCTCTCTGTCGTCCATGGATTGTGTCAAGTCGGTAATAAGTCAGTTGTGTTGCAGGGGTCAAAATAACTCGCCTTATGACGATGGCGATTACGCTGGGACGGATTCGGATGTCAGTGGTCGAAACTCACCCTTGATAGGCGTTGGCAATCACAGGCACAGGTAAGGTATGCACCACTGGCGCTAGCATAGTCTGTATAGACTCGTCCGTGCTACAATGATATTTTTGACCTGTACAAACTGCGTGTTTCAGTACATTATCCGCTCTCAAAAACATTCTGAAAACAATGGGAATTAGTTTGTCTTAAAAGTCTAGGATCGACAAAATTGCTATCTCCCATCTGTTCTACCCATAACCTCTCTCCAAGTTTGAAAAAATTCAGTGAAGTCGCATGATTCTTTATTTTGTTTTATATTGGAAGCAATAAACACCTATTATGTCCTAGTAGCCCTACCCATTAGGATGCCCACCATGCAAAAAATTACTCCCATAGTTTTGCCTCAAATACTTGTTGTAATTGCAAAATGTATTTTCTCCCGTGTAAAATTGGTGGCCCACTAGCGTTTCATATTTCTTTTTCAAAATGCATTTTAATATATATTTCAAACGTATTTAGTAATGCATTTATTATTGTAAAAATAGTAAAAATGCATGTGTCAGTTTGAATGCATTTCATTTGTATATGGGCTAAGGTATTTTTTATATAGTCAGAAATCTTTCGTTTATTTGTGACAAAATTAATTAAACTTGAGAAACTATTTCCGGAGGTTTTTTCACAGTTTTAAAAAACGGTGTACATTCTTCATTTATATAAAATAATTCAGACGCTAGTGGACAAACAGTTCTACGGGCAAATATAAATTCTGTAATTATAATAAGTAGTTGAAGCAGCAGAAATGTATGAGCAATTTATTTTGCATAGTTTGCATAGGCCTTAAAATTGGGTGACGATTTCTAGACAAGGCAAGAAAGTACATGCAACGACTTGGTGGAAATTTCCACCCAACCCCAGGAAATGTAAACGGAATTTTATGAGTCAAAGTACCTTAGCAGGAAGAAATTATTGAAACAACCCATTGTTTAATTTTACTTTTTTAATTGCCACATTTAATTGTTTGTTTTTATGTATGTTCAGCTTGACCTCACTTAACGAGAGGTTAATTGATGGTGGTGGAGAAGTGGACGGAGCCAGTTGTATAGGAAGTCCAGCTCCAAGTGTTACCAGAAGTCCGATTACGCCCATATCAAGGGTCATTATCACGCCTGCCAAAAGCTTACCATGTTTAAATAAGAATATTGGTGAGTAGCATTGATTTCTTGCAGTTTGTGTCCCGATATTTGTTATTTGTCTGATATTTAGCCTACTTCTTTATAAAATTATTTCACTTTGCATTTCGATAAAACTTGCTTTATTTTATTTTGTTTGCTGTAAGTGTAATTTTTTAGCATAATGTAATACGCTTAATCAATAGGTTGAATGTTATTTTGCTGGTACCGAAATTTAAATCGGCATATATTAAAAACAATGGTTAATGTTCATATGACAGAAAATATGTACATTATTCGACTGATCAAACCTAAAATCTTGCGCTTAAAAATGTAATTTTCTAATTCGTTTTTAATTTGTCCAGCATTTGCTATAATTGTTGCAATTTTTAAGTAAAAGGAGAAAATGCAAATTTTTATTAACAGTGCAAGTACAACATTTATTATAAGCATTTTGACAAATTTGAACAAAAACTAGTTTACCATTTTCCAACAAATAAGAAACCAACAAATAAATGCAGCAAAAATTTAGTTTACCACCTGTAAATTAGCCAATAACATTTACAAAAATTCTTACAATTACCATACTTTTGTTGATTCATGAAGTAACCCAAATACGCATAATAAATAGGTTTAATTTAATTTACAGATCGAGATGGCTATAGAGATTACGAAAATTACCCAATGTTACCCGTTGAGAAGCATAATTCGCCTATTAATGCATCTTCACCTAAATCAACGAATCTTCAAAATAAGGTAAGACAGAATTTATAAGATACTTTTTAATGCTTTAATTATACATTTCCTAATTAGAATAATGTTTAGTTTAATAGTTAGTAGTGTGGTGCCAATTAGAGTATAGTGCAACCCAGCTGTGCGTTATTTATAGTTCATTTTTTGTTTAATTTTTAATTTCTTGGACATCTTAATTGAAAATGCGCTTTAATGTACCAATTGTAATTAACTTTAAAAATAGATAACTACATTTTCTATCAACAATCATTTTTAATATCATGCTTTTAACGGCACCGTACTACAACAAAGTTACGGAAGCTTATGATTTGAGCTCTCGTTGAAAGCAGATCCCCTCTTAACAGCAACGGGGGATTGAAGTTTAATACTTCAACCAATACGGTGGTATATTACTGACCTAGGGCGAATTGTAATACAGGTGAAAATGATACTGAGGAATTTTCATCCCTCCCTTCTACAAGGGGAGAGTTAACCAGTGTAGGGCAACGGAATACAAGTTTGATAGTCATCTGTTAGCGAGGCCTTTCAAAGACCACCATCTTGATGAGATGCAATTTTGCCTGAATAACAATGGGGACAATGTAAATCCTGAAAAAAAAACGCAGAAGTATTTTATCAAACATTTATGAGCCAGCCATATTTCAGGATTTAAGTCTTGACAGCCGTTCATGGTGCACGTTGAAAACTTCATATTTACATATAAGGGGCCGTCCATAAATGGCATCTGATGTTGAAAATTGGGATGAGATTCATTTTATTTAAAATACATATAAATCATGTGTTAATGATAATCAATCTATTATTAGGCAGAAAGAGCTAAAATACATTATTTATGTTATTTTGTAACTTTCTTATTTGGAAATGAAACGTCATTTTAGATAACATTACGACTCAATTTAATAGAGGTAGGAAGGCACATATTTGACACGTTATGACATCAGTATAAGGTCCTTTTCGTGTTCAAAATTACCTTGTAGTTGCCCAAATAAATCTTGCAACGATGTCTGGACTATTCATGCTAAAGGAAAGGGGTGGGGCGGTTTTCTAATTGGAACGATAATGGACTGTTGGAGGGTAAAGAGTAAAAAGTGGACTTTTTGATGGACGTCCTTAATGGACGGCCTCTAACGTTGCATATTGCTTTCATGTAGCTCGAATTAAGCCCTTTCATGAAATAAATACAAGCAGGATGTGGCAAGGAAAACGAGCTATCTGTTAGCAAACGCAATAATGCTTTCCTGCTGCTTCGAATGAAATCACGGGCCATTAGTGGCACGCGTGCCACTGGTTGGACTTCCTTGACCTAAATATTCTTCAATCACGAGTAACAAACGGACAAATCGGCCGATTCTGCGTACTTTGCTTAAGAGCTGCAATGACTGACCTTTTTTTGGGAGATTTTTTTTAAGTTCTAAATTTTACCTTGATGAAAAAATTAATTAGTTTGTGCAAATCAGCCGACAACGTCCTTTATAATAGGCACCAAACATGCCCTTCCCACGATTACGTAAATTATCGAAGAAGGATGGATGCATGACAGGCAATTTTGGGTTTTTTGTTATTACTTTTTTAAAACCACAGCATTTGAATTTTATCACACAAGTTTCCTCTAGTGATCGCTAGATGGCGTCTGATCGGCTTTAATGATAAACATATATACAGCAGTTTACGGGTGTGGTTTCGACTGCCATCTATGGAGTTTAAAGAAGTTGAATCGCACTTTTGCTTCATTAATTTATAAACGTATTACAGTTTACAGATACTGCGCAAGGTAATGTAGGCAAATTAAAACCGCGCCCCAAATTAATGTTTTTCATTTTTTTATTTTTTGTGCTAAGCATGCATTAATTGTGTATATACCACAATTTTTGCGAGGGTGGTTGACACTCCACCTTAAACTACTTAATGAGAGTCGCATAAAAAAACTCGTTACATTTAAATTCAAACTGGAGAGATTAATGAATGCAAATGAACAGGGAGGCGTTGACACTGAAAATATCCATTGTTTATAAGACTTGCTGGTGTTTTACAGACATATCATAGCAGGTGTTGATCCACTCCCTTGAACGTTTACAAGCTTAAGATTGTCTTTACAAATTTATTTAAGAAAAAATCTGATAACTTAACTGGATATTTTAAACAGGGCCTATTAAACGATAAAAATAAACTTGATTCGTTAATCAAGTAGTTAATGTTTTCAATATAGCGATCTGTTAAGTGCTTATTTGTAGGTAATTGGATTTTAATGGACCATTAGTTCGGCTACACGTTAACAGAATGCTGCTAATAAAATATTGATATTAATTTATCATACTGAACGAGAAAATAGCACGGTAGCTAAAACGATTAAGTTCCACTCTGTAGTGGTTCTTGTAGTAATGTGAGGTAGCATTAAAGTCTAGCGGATTAACTGTATATTCCTGGCAATTATATTTGGACCAGAATCGGATACATGAAAAACGTAAACTCACAAAAATATTGTTTTGACTCAGAAGGTAACTATTTGACAAGGTTGGCAAACCCCCTATTCCTAAATTCCAAGTCCCCTTCAACCTTGTTTACGTCCTAGGGTCAAATTCCCATTTCGAAACCCTCTTGCAGTATTTTTTTACAATTTTTTTGCAAGTCTGCATAGTGCACCCTTAGCGAAGAATGTTAAGCAGAGGATGGGTTATAGCGATAATCTGGCGGTTGCTGTTTCTCATCTGTTGATATTAGGCTTATGCTAGTTTATCTCATTGAGTAATGGATCATTTGAAAAGTTTCTTTAAGCCTTACTTAAAAGTATGTACACCATGCAAAAAAATTATTTCTACATTTTTGCTTAAAATACTTGTTGTAATTCCTAAATATATTTTTTCCCGTTTAAAATTGATTGTCCACTGGGATCTGCGTCCCGTTTATTTATTAAAGTTTGAATAAACTTGAAACTATTTGAGAACTATATTGGGAAAGTCAGAGAATTTGAAACTTTTATGCAAAAGTTAGGAAAAGTTTCAGCAGATAAAATGCGAGCCTTAATTACCCATAATCTCAAATGATTCTGTATGATACTGCTCAAAAAAGGGCATATCTAGCCACACTTATGCAATAGTGGAGGATTTCCATGTTTTGAAATAATAATAAAATATCAGTAAATTAGTAAATGCTTTCGATTTTATACTATGATATTATATAAATATTTTTGATGAAGTCAGGGAAGTTGAGAAGTTAATTTCGTTGGGAACCTTGATTATAATAAGTATTTGAATAAGAAATGTGTAATTTTTTGCGTGATAAACATTCGTTTGTCACAACCTTAAGTGCTTTGTTACTATTCATTTCTCTCTATTCATTTATTACACTTTCCATTTTGAATAACTTATATTAATTGGATACTAATTAGTATTAATGTTAATATTATTACTTTTTGTGACTTTTATTTCCACTTGAAGTTAGTTGAGTCACACCAGATGGCGTTTTCATCGCTAATGAAAGGGGGGCGTTTTGGGCATCCTTCGTGCGTCTAACGAGTGCGAGGTGAAAAAAGATTGTAAATAAACTCGTTTTGTCTAGTTAAGAAAATCCCGTTTTCGTGCAGCGCCCTCTGGTGATCTGCTCCGTAGGCCTAATTGCTTCACCTCACCTGGGCAGGTGTGTCGAGCACATCTTATTCTAGGCCATTTCATCGTGTACCTCTGGCTACGCAGGACATAGGAGGTCGGTCGTCCTACAAATCGCGGCTTTTGTTATGTGCGAAATTCGGTCTTGGAAAAAAGTATGAAAATGAACTTAAAAAAGGTAGGATTCAATCGCATTTCTGTACTGTTTGTGTGGGCTTCAGATCGGTAACGTTTTGCAGGTTACGATTGTTCGGAATCTTGATTTAGTGGTTGCAGGAGGTGCATTCTCATTTATGGCTGACTATCTGGTTTCGTCGATGTAACGCTTCCCACGGTCGCAATATAACCGTGAGAAGTTGGTGGGACTAAACTTTCATGACTTGGATCAAAAAATTTTATCCAGTTAGCTTTATTAGTAATTTCACACTCAAGTTGAATGGATTTGTGACCAAAAAATTAGTCCAGTTTCATCAACTAATCAGTGTACCCACTTTCGCGCAAAATCACTATAAGATCATGTGTGTAAACCAAGTAACACTTCATTTCATGATAATAAATGTGCCATCTAACTATGCAACAAGATTTAGTCTAGCAAAACTTTGTCAAAATAGCTTACAATGAACTTCTCAACATTCATCTCATCAATCTATCATTATCGAGGTTTTCTGACGTCATATTTGCATGACTTTTTTATCCATCCAGTTTATTTCTATATTTAAAAACGCGTTGATGTGTGAATAGTTTTGTTTTTAGCACTTATAATC
>JAQIXS010002566.1:0-22143 GCA_034700785.1 Rossiulus vilnensis
CAGCGCAATTACCCACAATGCACTGCACATCCCGTGAATGAAGTCTGAACACCCCTCATTTTTTATTGCAGTTCGTAATCGCAATTGGCAACCACTCCACAGTTTCGAACCGCGATTCCACTCAGATGTGAACGGGGTATAAATGGAATTAAACAACAGAGGGTACTTACCTTAGTGTCTATGTCTGAATCCGAATATAATTAAGCGCTGCCATGGATTGTTGTCATGGCCATATGAAGAGCCATTTGCATATAAATACTGTAAAAACATACAGTATTATACATAAATACTGTATGTGCATGTAAAAACTAATGCTTTAACTAATGCTGCATCAAATTAAGCTTGAAAGATGTATACTTATATCACAAATCAAATTTATTTAATAACAATGTGCAATTGTTTTAAAAAGAAACGACGATCTTAACATAATTTATGTATTGTTAAATTTGAACTATTATTGCTGCCCGAATGATAAACAAGTAAACGTCTGCCCTGAGCCATAAAACAATAACGATATTCAGTTTTTGCTTATTTTATGAAACACCACCATATGCAGGTATATAAAGTATTTATCAGATGTTATTTTTTATGAGCAGTTAAAAAACACATCATGCAATTGTCTCAGGATACACACCAGAAATCGGTCTATGGGCGTGGTTTTTAAAGTGCTGGGATTGTTGTCTTGGTAAATCATTACAGTTGAAAATAAATGTATGCTTTGCATATAAAGTTCAATTTCAGATTATCAAATGTATGTGCATAATTATTTTAGCAGCGGAATTCAGTCAAACGTTTTTCATGTACGTTTTCAAAACTTCGCAATAAGTTTTAATAAGGCAAGGTCCCAAAAAATATACACATGAATAAGCATATGCAGTATGAAAAAGACGTTTTATACTGTATGATTATGACGCATGTTCATATCATTTATTGTATCAACGTTATATGACCAACTCGTTGATTAACCAAGTTACCCAATTAAAACTTAAAAGGCATATAAGCTTACTGTAGATATGCTACATGTGATTATGGTTACTATGTGACACATCGTAAACTTCGTGAGCTTGAGATTTACGCAATATAGCTAGGCGAATAAAGTGCATTGCGTGAGCTAGCGGTGTCTATGCAAATTCTGTGCGCAACAATATAAATTCACGTGTTGTTTTTGGTAGATATATTAAAAATGCAGTTGTTTAGGCAGATGTGCAGTTGCTGAACACTTCTACTCAATTGTAAAAGGAAGTTAATAAGAGAACGTGTTATTATCTGGGCAAGTAGCACATGTGCGCGCTTATGCGTTATTTTTTTCTCGATTTAGCTTTAGGGTTGTCTTTCATTTAAAAATGGGCCGAAATGAAATCTAAGACTAGCGTAATTGACCCAACTATTGAAACAGAATAAATGTAGGTAGGATACACTGCTTAATGATAATGCGCATTGGTTTGTAATGGTGCATGACTATATTGACAGTTTTATTACTGTTATATGTTGAATAAAAACAGACTAAAATATTCATGTAATATTTAGCTGGTACATGTCTCTAGGAAACAATTTCCAGGCATTATTTCGCAGCAAAAGCACACGTTTCTAAAATGTTCATGCAATATTTAGCTGGTACCTGTCTCTAGGAAACAATTTCCAGGCATTATTTCGCAGCAAAAGCATACGTTTCTTACATATATATTAGGTTGTTTGTACTTTGACTATTCAAAAAGGTTTTTGTTAGTCTTACGGATTTTATTTACTGGCTAGACAGTTTGATTCAAAAAAATATCGCTGCTAGCATTATCCCCTCATAAGCTTGTTAAATGTCATTGGTTTGGTATCACTTGACTATACAAGACTGTGTGGCAATATTTTAGAAATAAAGTTCACCACTAAAATGTTGCTGAATTCAGTAAGTATTGCGTCTGTATATTTTTAAATTAAAACCCTATGTTTATTTAATAATTGGAAGTTATGTTTTAAGTTGACTATTACACCTAGCGAAAATACGTAATTGTATTGCACAGTCGGGGTATATTTGAAGGAAATTCTGGTGTGGCGGGTAGGGGAAAGGGCAGGGGAGTCTAAAGTCATGACGTCCGTTATGGATGGTACCTTACTGTTTGTTCTTTAATGGTTCTTGCATAAATTTAATGTTATCGTGTTACTGCTTTAGTTCCAAAGCCTCCTGTGGATATGGTGTTGGCCAAAACTGCTCTTTATGGGTCATAACTTGCTTGTTGGATGTTCATGTAATGTTCAAAAATTTATCCGTGCTAAATCCGATGCCGTCCTTGCTTCAAACGATATTGTCAGTTTCTCTGACATCGATTTTAGCATATTAGAAACTAGAAGCAGATGTGCAGTGAAATGTGCGCTGAAGCCTACTTGCTTCATGCATTGGTTAGTGCATTTCTAAATGTCTTCTTAAAATAAGTTTACATGACAGTAATTTTTAACATAAATGCATTTTAAGGTAAATGTAAGCTAGTGCAAAAATGTTTAACGTTTGATTGGATCTGCACGTTGTGTTAAAATGCATTCCTTAAAATATTTGATCAGACAACTACGTGAATTTGTTCTTCATTTTCATTCTTTTGCTTATGAACCTTGTAGTCATCACCCTGGATGGTGTAGATTGCTCAGTTATCCACGGTCAGAAAATGTTTATCCATCAAAAACGGATTTGAATTATCGGTGTTATTACAAGAAAGGGGTAAATAACATGAAAATGTATTTTATCCATATTATTGAAAGATGAACAATCCATTTATTAATGATTTAATATTGCTTTAGTTTTTCATGCTTTTCTCAGGTGAGTTTATATGAACGTTTATGTAAGGGTACACCGTTATACAACATTTATTACTTGAAACTGTTACCGTGCTGGAGCCAGCTTCTTTCAAAGCCGTGTAAACGGTAAAAACAAATTCCTCTCAAATGGTATACTTAAAATTGTTTATCCAGTCAACCAGGGAAACCTTAACCAGGTCTTCCCATCATGACGACAGAATAAGCTAGCCGTTAGGGCTGTATGTGTATCTTGAGTTAATGGTATACGCTCAATAGGAAATGCAATATTCAATATGCTACATAAAATACATACATGTATTTAAAAGGAGATGTGTTATTTTTTAGGAATTGAAATACAATTTTTATTCATCTGTACATATACTTTATAGAACAATTAGCCTCAAGTCGTTTTCCTATTTAGGGCCAAGATTTACTGAGATAAACGTTGCTTTAGGAAAGTCAAGTAATTCTTCCAGTGTACATACATATGGCAATTCCAATGAACGAACCGGAGGCAAGGCTGTAGACGGAAATGTAGGAACAAAAGATATTAACAATCCAGTAACTTGTTTCCACAGCAGTGACGCGGGCGATGATCTTTCCCCTTTTCTTGCTATTGATTTGGCGAAAACGTATATGGTATTATCCATAAATATTACAAATAGGATGGATGGTGTCGGTAAGTACTATGCAAGATTACATTTTGCCAAAAATTCTTTCTAGAATGTTAATATTTTAGATTTCTACTCTTACTATTAACAACGATTGAACAAATAATCATTGAAAGTCATTATATGAAAGTTTTTCTTGTATTTAGACCTTCTCAAACGGCTTCACGATTTTCAAGTTCGAGTAGGATTTTTGCCGTATGAAAAGTTAACAAATTCACGTTTCGAAAATAATGAGTTGTGTTTTGGCTACAACAAGGTTGCTGAAAGTGTTTTTGTTTGTCAAGATTGTGACGCACCTGTTCTGGGCCGTTTTGTGAGTGTTCAGATAATTGAAATGTGTCCCAGCGCCGGACATAGCAATTGTTTTTCATCGGATAAAGATAAAAATGTGTTGACGATTTGTGAGCTTGAGATATACGCTCTATTAATAAAGGAGTAAAGTACATAACGAAATCCCGCATATTTCGTGCAAATCCAGCGCTCAATTTAGTATATAAGAATATTAATGCGTATATTAGTTCAGGTAGATATTTTAATTGCATATATTGTAAATACAGATGTGAGGCAGATTCTAACGGGGTCTTGAAATAACTGCATAATAATTAAAGAGTGCCAAACCATAACTTAATAAGCGCTAAAAATAACTTTTCAGGAGATAAAAAAAAATCCTGAAGTTTCGTGAAAAATATAGATATAAAAATGTGATTTTATTCAAACAACAATAAGTTCAGACACTGAATACCGCTGATGTTTAATTACGAAAACAGAAATGGAGACTTTGCCAAAAAGTTGTTTTTGTCAAAATTTCTTTTAAAAGTCATACGTGTTAACATGTTTTTCTGCACTTCCCATCCAATCAAGAAATAGCCAGTTATTGACCACCACAAACTGATGCTTCACATTAGCATTACGTTTTATGGGTGGCACAGTACAGTTTCACTCTACGAGGCCTAGGGGTGTCCCAATTACTTCCTCACACTTATTGCAGGTGAGGAACGGCCCCTACAATCCATTAAGCTGACGTCGGTTCGGCGTTTACGACCTTATGGTTTAGCACCATTCAATTATAATAAGTAATTTTTATGATCATGTTTTTGTTGTTGTTATGCACATTGCACAATTGAATACATGGTGTTATGAAATGATTATTAACTAATTCGCCTACGAAAAGACTAAATCATTCTGACGTTATGTAGCAACAACATGCTTCCTGAAAGCAAATTTAGCACAGTATATTAACTTATCTTACATGCAATGCAAATGTGAGTGTAAGATTTAAGAATTTAAAAGACGTTATTTGTAATCTGACATATACATCTAAAAAATGCCCAAACTATTGACCTTCAGATTATCTGAAGTAATCACGTACTTATGGTTGACTAGAATAGGTAGCAACACCTTCCCTTATCCGTGGGCCTGGATTTGACTTCATCAAGTTTTTATTGTTCTAGTTCAAACTTATTTGCATGCAATTTAATTAGCAAAGTTTGCGGGATGAAATTATGATATTTCAGATTTTATTCAAGCTCAGTTATAATTCTACCGTTAAATCTTGCGTAACAATTGAAAAACTCTGCTTTCTTGATTGTTTAGTACTTGGTATAGTTATATAAATCTTAACATTGATGTTCATGCTGTATTACAATAATTCTTTAGGCACCTATTGTGCATTGTGTTTCATTGGAATAAACATGTTACGTTTAGCTGATACCATTGTCGAGACCTTGCTGATGCTTTTACGTAATTACAATATTATATTTATAGAAAAGTTTCTTTTCTCTACACCGATGGCGATATTTGCTCTTTGCAGCTCAGAAATTTAGTTTTAAGTGGTCTATTTTACGCTCAGACAACTTTCTTTGGAGGCGTGAAATTCAATTGTGACCTTTCTTTAAAATTGGTATTCTTAATTAAAATGCTGTTTACTTTTATACCATTTGGCATTATTAAATACATTTGTGATCTTTTGCATCATGTGATTGGTGTTGATTAACAATTCAAAAGAAGGAATCTCAGCCAGGGTTGCTTTACTAGCGATGTTTCGTCGCTTTATTTGTGACTTCATCAGGCTATATGATATTTAAACGATTCAACATAAATCAAATTAAAATGTACTAAGTAGCTAATGCAAGGGTGATTAGATATTCGCATACTATACGAATCCTCACTAGTAAGCAACCCTGTGAAGCTGTCGCTAGCAAAGCAACCCTGGCTGAGATTTCTTTATTTAGTTGTTTGATTAAATGCATTTTGTACATATTCAATTTGTTTAAACTTTTATATACCTTAGCAATGAGCTTAATGAACAAGCAGGTATTCCAGCAGATAAATAAATATTGCATTCAGCAACGGTTGCAAGAAAAAGAACAACAATTGTGCATTTTTTTTAAATGCACAAGCCGGCCCAGATATATTTAA
Organism: Rossiulus vilnensis; assembly: GCA_034700785.1. NCBI lineage: Eukaryota > Metazoa > Arthropoda > Diplopoda > Julida > Julidae > Rossiulus > Rossiulus vilnensis. The sequence continues at coordinate 5,868 of JAQIXS010002566.1, forward strand.
GCATATAATAAACAACATATCTACAATTAAAAAGCCAAAATGCAACTTTTTTACTAGAGCATTATCTTCTGTAACAGCAGAGGAATGTCTTTTACCCTACATAAATAACTCATATATCTAAACGGAATTAAGCTATTTATGTGAATGTAATTTTCTAGAAATCAACAGAGGGCAAAAACCTCAGTGTAGACTAATTTACATGAACACTGAATAAGTACTTGGCCTATTGGTCGATATGCATGTAATCACAATGTACAATTATTTAAAATAGGACAATACGTGTACTATATAACGATTATATGTTGCCCAAGCAGCATAATGTCAATATTGTGATGTTTAAACTATCGCTGCTAGGCGAATGGCATAGAAATGAGCGTTTTTGTGCAGAGAATAAGCAATATGTATATAAAGTATTTATCAAATGTTATTTATTATGATCCGATAAAAAAACATGCTTGCAATTGTCTCAAGGCCCTCACCTGTATCGGTTTATGGGCATACGTTTTATTGTGCTTGGTTTGTTGTCTTGGTGAATCATTACAATTTTAAAACACTATCATTAAATCTATGTTTTGTTAATAAAATTCAATTTCCGATTATGCAATATTATACCAAAGAAGATAAATTGCAGCATATGATGTATATGTATATGACACTACGTTAAATAAGTTTAACATTCTGTTAATTTTGTAAATTTCTATTGTGATTTTTACTCTAAATAATGGGGTAAGGTGTATTTAATTTGGATACCCTTAACTCCATTGTAATCAGGCCTGGCTAATGTAAATTATAAGCGTAGGACAATATTATCGTACATACACACATTACAGCCTCACAATCATATCTAACAAATGCCCCATATCTATAACTATGCTACGAAGTAATTATATAGCTATCATTTTTTATTAAAATATGTCCATAGGCTAAGGTTCCAAATTTTGCATGACAATATTGACCGTTTTATTGCTATTATATGATCAATAAATATTTATCTAATACATGTGTTTCTAAGAAACAATTTGCCAACATTATTTTGTATCAATAGCTTGTAACACTTGCGCCTTTGATTGAACTGCAATATTTTTTCACTGGCTAAGCATTTTTATAAAAAAATATTGTTGCTAACACTATCACCTTAGAAGCTTACTGAGTGTCATGGATTGTCACCAGATGTCTATATAAGACTTTTGTAGCAATGTTTAAAAAAAGCTTCACTTTCAAAATGTTGCTGAATTCTGTAAGTATCGTGTTTATATGCTGCTGAATTAATTTACTTATATGATAGATAATTTACAGTTCTTTTATAAAAATGCCAGAGGCGATTTGGAAAAAAAGCGTTTTTGGTAAACCGTTTGCATCTGTCTGTCTTGCATTTGAATGAAATTCTCATGTGGACATTTGATATAAAAGATACTGACAATGTTTTGTCAGCTTAAAACATTAGGTGATTATTGGTCGCATACTGTAATTACGTGTTTATAATAACTTGTCAATCTGCCTGCTGTGGTCAGATGAACGATAATCTAATCATCAGTGTGTTGCTGATTACTAACTCAAATTTCACTGATTGTATACCTCCCGTGTACGTTCACGATAAACAAATCAATTAGCATTTGTTGTTTTTAAGTAGTTGGTATTGTAATTTAATGATCGCTTGGTCAAAATCACTATAAGCTTTAAGCTTTTGTAAGCAACTGTAAGGTATATGGAAGAAGCAAAAGGTTAAATATGTGTACCTATTTACTCACCAGTTGTAAAAAAATGTCATGCGATCCTAATCAGTAAAACTAAAATTATGTGAGTGACGATCCTCATCATCACAATTGGTTGCTGTTTTCTCTTCATAGTTCATATACAAATAACTTATCTTGTTACTGTTTTAGTTTAAAGACCGTCTGTGGATATGGTGTTTGCCAAAACTGCTCTTTGTGTGCCACAACTTGCATGTAGGGCATTCTGGTGATGTTTACAAATTTACCCGCATTAAATTTGACCATTACATTGCTCCAACCGATGTTGTCAGTTTTTATGGCAGAGATTTTGGCACCTTGGTAACAACACTTAAATGTGCAATGCTATGTGCGCTGGAACCTACTTGCTTCATGTACTGGTTAGTTTAAGATCTAATAATAAGTTCGTATGACCGTTTTTAAACATCAATGTTTTTAATAGCAATTAATTGCAATTAATGATAATATTCGGTTTGATCTACTTATTATATTAAATACATTTATTTTTAAAAATGTTTAAATATTCTTGAAAATCGTGAAACAATATTAATTGTTAATAATTACGTTTGTTTATAAACACTATAGTCATTACGAAAGATGGTGTACATTCCTTCATTATCCACCGGCGGAAAATGTTGATCATTCAAAAATGGGTTTGATTTATCAGTGTTATAACAAGAAAAGGGTAAATAACACTAAAGATATATTTTAGTATTGTAAGATTTGCGCTTAATTAATAAATTAATAATTTTTTTTTCAGTTTTTTGTGCTTTTCTCGGGTGAGTAACTGTGAGTTGGCTGCTTGCATCTCAGTTTATCTAAGAATGAACTACATGTAATAACAATTGTTGCTTCTTTAAAGCCAAGAAGAGACAAAAAAACTTATTTGCGAACAGTGTAAGAGCTTAATGTCCACAACACACGCTTTAAATAATGTTAGACAGTCACAGGTCTAAGGGAGTGAAGGGATGAGTTTCTTTTGCAAATGCAGCTTGCGCAGCTTACAGGGGTCCTTCATTCAAACAGAAACACCAAAATTCAGCTACCCTGTTCCCTAATTCATTTACGTTGTCCACAATCCTACACTCTTAGTCATGTACTTTCTAAATTGGAGTTAACAATCCTGATGCAAATCCTAAAACAGGAGGTACCACGTACCTTTAAAGTGTACCGAATTAGTAGACAATAGTGCGAGTATCAGTTATTTAATAATAATTATACCCACAGTAAAAATTCAGCTTTAAGTTGTAAATATATTTTATTATAACTTAAAAAAATTGCTGTTCTGTAAGATAGTCTGCAGGTAATTTCAAAAAACATATTCACCGATGAAGCACCACATTTTTTCCTGATCTTTTTTGAATGACGTATTTCATTCAGAAATCAGTGTACATTTATAAGCCTTACCTGCTAAACTAGATCGGAGTTATACAGTATTTTTAAGCCATTTTAATATAACTTTTATTTAGAAAATAGTAAATGCCTAAACTTTACCTAAAATACTTGGTCCAAGATCAGCTATCCTTTCAAGTCTTGAAGGTGAATGGCCAAGAAATACGCACGAACCAGTCTTTTCTGCACTGCTGTCACAAAAACTCATCACTATTGCAAACAGTCCTTACAGGGCCCATAGAGTATTATAGTTATCCTTGTTCTTATAAACCATTTTCTATTACATAAGTATGTTAAAACCCTAAAACTGGCAGCATCATGGAAATGGCAGCCACAAAAGCAAAAACAGGAGGCTAACTTGTTTACTTTTTCAAGTTTCTTCATGCATTTATATTGGCTCAAGAAGGTCACATAACCAGGGCTTGTGGAACATAAAATACATTTGAAAAATATTAACTCTAATGTACTTTTACATTGTTTTGATCACCTGCCATTTTATTTTTACTGTATAGTAATTCATATTTATGTACCTAATATAGACCTAATGCAAAATATACATGGAAAAGCATTGTAACTCCAGAAAATCCATTTGTATCTGAAATGTAACTTAAACGCAGAAGGGTCAAGGAGTTACATAACTAAGAGTGTACATCCCATGAATGATTTTATTTGATTGGAATTGAAATTTAAATTATATTTTTGTGTTAATGATATTTACATTTTAATACAATTAGCCTCGAAATTCCTTTTTAATGTTTAGGGCCTAGATTTACTGGAATTAACGTTGCTTTGGGAAAGTCAAGCACAGCATCGAGTCTTTATGTTCGCGATGGAATCGAACTTTCAGGAAGCAAAGCTGTAGACGGAAATGTAGGAACTGAAGATTTTGACAATCCACTAACCTGTTTCCACAGCCTGGACCCGAGCGATGATCTTTTTCCTTTTCTTGCTATTGATTTGGCGAATACTTACATGGTATTAACAATAAATCTCACGAATAGGATAGACCGTCTTGGTAAGTATTGTGAAAAATTTTATATGCCAAATAGATGCCATAATTGTTTTTCAAAGTCTGTAATCAAGAAAATCTATTTTTTTAAAGTATGTATAATCATTGTAATAGAATTGGTATAACGTATGGCCAATTCTTAACGCATGGTATCTATTTAAATCCTTGTTTTTTGTTCTGCGATTTTTATTGAATTTTACTATTGTAGGCATACCCTTTTGTTGCTTATAAAGATTACAATAAAGAGATAATAGTCAATAATTAATGCGAAAACCTTTCTGTAATGTTATTAACCTTTTTGTTGATTTTAGACCTTATCAAACGGCTTCACGATTTTCAAGTACGAGTGGGATTTCTCCCATATGAGAAGTGGACAAATGCATTTTTCGAAAAAAATCAATTGTGTTTTGATTACCACAAGGTGTCGGAAAGCACTTTTGTTTGCGAAGACTGCGATGAACCTGTTCTAGGCCGTCTTGTAAGTGTTCAAATAATCCAAGCGTGTTCCAGCGCTGGACATAGCAATTGCATTGAGAGAAACGATAGAAATGTGTTGACTATTTGTGAGCTTGAAATATACGCACTATTGCTAGGTGACTAAAGTGCGTTACGTAACCTAGCATTTGTTATACCAATTTTGTGAACAATTATACAAATATAAATTATCATGTTGTGTTAAATAAATATGCTTAGGTAGAGAGATGCTTAAGGAATAAAACAATTACATCAGTTAGCACACTTATTATTTTGAGGGTACGAGTTTGGTGGTATGCACATTGCACGGTATTACTTGATTTAATGCATTAATTTACCTTAGTAAGCATGTTGTTATACTTATATTAATAAATACGATAATAAAATGCATCATTCAAGCTAATTATGGTAATGTTCTGCAGTAAATTACGAATGCTCTTATAATACACTTAATTAGAAAATAAGTAGCAATAATTAATTTATAACCCTCGTAAACCTAGATTTGTCATCGCCGAATTTATTATTATCGTTTAAGCTTACTTATGTAATAACAAATTAACATGGTAACAAGTGTTGGATCTCACTTTAGTGGTAAAAATGTTCTTATGATTTGTCAAATATAATTTCAGATGAGTTATGCTGTTACCGTTAAATTCCGTTTAACTATTGCTCAATCTGGTTTACTTGCTTGTCTGTTAAACCATTGTGATTATCTGATAACTTAAACAGATTTTTTAGCTATATTTCCAAACAAAATGAATGTTTATTCATATCTTCATTTTGAAAAATAGTACGGTGTACATGTCGGTCACATTGTGGTAAACACTAAAAATAAAACATGTTATCCTGTAGATACTTCGTGTGTGTTGTGTACAGCAGCTTTATTAAAAATAGACTCATTGATTTGGCTGATAAAAACTTGGCGAAAACGTGTTTTGAGCGATTTACACAATGCAAACAACTTTAATTCACACTAGCTTTTATTTAAACTGATTATAATTGCATTTTTCCTCGTTCAAAACTTGTCATCTGCTAGTGCTTTATAAGATTTGGAAAGGTGTCGTTTATTTTGTAGAAATAATAAACTCTGAAATTGTTCTGATATGTGCTTGATATTAGCTTATGTTTTCCATCCATATCCTAATTACGTGGCACAAGTAAAATCATTTACGTAACTCATTGTCATTTTTCAAACATAAAATGTACATTTTTGACTATATGGTCTGAATAAAATAACATTTACATTGAAACATGTCAAATTGACCATCTACTGACATGTATATTGATAAATTTTCATGGTCTTATGAAAAAGTTTATGTCCACCTTGACCATTGACCAATTTATGGGGTCTCTACGTATTAAACAGCTCTACATATATTGGCTACTGAAGGGCTAGTTGTGCGTAAATACACTTAAGTATGCGTATGGATGGATGGTTTTGGTATTGTGCAAAATTAAGTTTTGTCAATTATTTGTTAAGTATTAAATACTTATTCTTTTGTTCTTCTTTATTCTTTTGTTGTTAACGAAGATAGCAAATGTTACACTGTCGTAATTTATATTAAAACTTTGCTATAATATATTTAAAAAATTATTTTTTGATGTTAACTTTCGAAAACGGCTTCACGATTTTATAATTCTAGTAGGATTTTTCTCATTTAAAAATGAAATAAATGAATTTTTCGAAAGAAATGAGCTGTTTGGCTACCAATAAATGGCTGAAAGTCTGTTTGTTTGCCAAGATTGTGATGGACTTGTTCTAGGCCGTTTTGTGAGTGTTCAAATAATTGCAATATGTTCCAGCGCTAGACATAGCAATTTTTATTCAAAAGCTGATGATATAAATGTGTTGACTATTTGTGAGCTTGAGATATACACATTGCTAGCGGACAAATAAAGTGCCTTATGTAAGCTTGCATTTCTCAAGCGAATTTTTTGAACAGTTTAGCTTGTACTCAAGTATCACAAAGTTGTTGGGCCAATTTTTCCATGGCTGGCATGCTAACTACGTTGGGCCTTGGTTGGCAGCCAAATAGGAAATCACAAAAAATGACTGCCTGGCCATTGTTGGCATGCCAACAAAAACTCAATGCGTGCCAAAGAAACTAATGAATTTTTATATCTTCAAATTGACATCATTTTACATTCAACTGTATTCATTCAAACACATATTTTCAAAACATACATTAATTACATCACAAAGCACAATTACAAGACACTACATATATTGAAAAATCCCTGACTAGCATTAGTGAGTAGCAAACCTACGACCATTGATATAAGAGAACAGCACCCTACCTCTCAGCCATGTGGTACAGATGAAAAGAGCTGTTATATAAAGTGCCTAATGGTTGACTAATGTTTTTTGGCCTTATTTCTCGAAAACTTACATATATTATAACATACTTTTAAAATATTCTTATCCTAAATTTCAAATGTTAAGGAATATTTCGATAAAAAATTTAATAAATTTGAAAAAAACCGTTATGCAATGCCCCATATCGCTCAGTTGCGTAATTGCTGGTTTCTACTAGTCGAGCTCGTTACAGCCGTTACTCGTTATATCCGTGAAGACATAAATCAGGCATACAATTAACACTAAGTGCACTCAGCAATTAATAATCAGTAATTCTACATTAATTCGAATAATAAATATTTGAAGTGATTTTACATATAAACTGCATTGTTTACTATGGTTGCTAGCATTTTTAATGTTTGGAAACCTCTAAACATGGGCCAAACGTACATTTGATAACATTTTACCAATGGCAGGCAACTAATTGCTTACCAACATCGGTTACACGTAATTTTGCCTATGTTTTGCCAACAGTTGGCAACCAACCGTTTACCGATGTTAGTCCTACGCAATTGTGCCTATGTCTTACCAATGATTGGCAAGCAACCATTTACCAACGCTGGCCCAACGTACAGATGCCGCTGCCAACCTCTTGCCAACAATGCCACTGATTATCCAACATTGGCCCAAAAGTCGTGTTACTTGGGTTACTTTATGTTAATTTACTGTAATTGCAAGGGCAGATGTGCAGTTGTTTAACAATGATACTTAGTTTTGAGTAATTAAATTACTGATCACCAATTCGGAATGGTTCTAGATGCTTTCGAGCTAATGCAATAAGTAAGTGGCCATAGTTATGATAATTAAAGTTTAAATACTTTCAATGTAAAGTTTTTTTCAGGATTATATAGTAAGCAACTACTTTTAAATTTAAAATGTGCACATTTACTAACTTTTTGCATTAAGTAAAAGGCATTTTATAGTGTAAAATTACTTTACGAGTATAACTTACACCTTATTTATCTTGCATACATATATAATGAATGCACAAACTGTTGAGATCTTGATTACCTTAAGTAATTTATAATAATTGAGAAGCATCCCAAATTTTGCAAAAGTGTCTGTTTTCACTATGGTAGTTTAAATTATTAAGATTCTTTTTTATTTCAATTCTGCATAGCTCCGCTCTGGTTTAGTCTTTATACCAGCGTCGTTAGTCATTCTTTAGCAACATTTTTTGACAACTTTTTTTTGAGGTGTGAGAACTAGTTGTAACCTTTCGTTAAATCGGTTCTCTTAAAATGCTATTGGCGTACCTTCCGTTCATATTTAATTTTTCATGTTAACTCTTACCTTCAGTAGGCTACCTTAGCAACGCTTCCAATACCCAGATATTTAACGTAAGCGGTTTTAAATTTATCTCCAAACTCAGGTTTCATTTGTTACAATCCAAAATGGAAAGCTATACACAAAGTATTATTTGTTGCTTATACCTAGGACATTGTAAAAAGGCAATTCAGCCTGTTCGTATTTCAAATAATCGCTTAGTATCTTAACAACATTACAAACTTTTGATATTCTACTGTATGTTTGTTGTAATTCGTTTAGTTCGAAGCAAAAGTGAGTGGGGGGCTAATTGGTCGCTCGTGTAATGAACAATAAAACACCGTTTCGTAGTCGACAGCGGTTTTTGACCCGTGATTTTTACAGAATTTTTTACTGGATTTATTTTTGTTTCATCACTTCTAATTGATGATTAATTATCAGTTAAGCAAGAACTACTGCCTACTGTGCAGCAAGTCGTTTTTGATATTACCATTTGATTTACTTCTAATGTGCTAAGTAATCAATCAAAAAGCAAAACTAACAATTGTTTTATTTTTTCTATTTTTCTATTTAGTTTCAGGGATGTCGCAGAAATGGGTCATAATACACCGAATGCATGTGAATAAAGGTTTATGCGTAGATTTAAAATTATACATGGAAATATTGACAGTTTTAAAGCTGTTACATAGTCTAGACTTTTCTAGCTATATTGAGGTGGTAAGCTCAGCATTATTTTGCAGCAATAACATGTGACCCATGCTTTTTGTGATCATATTTTATTAATAAGCCTGCATTTATAAATCAATTTTCTAGCATTATCTTGCAGCAATAACATGTGGCCCATGCTTTGTGTGATCATATTTTATTAATAAGCTTGCATTTATAACACAAAAAATATTGTTGCCAACACTATCGCCTTAGAAGCTTGTTTCTAATTAATGTTGTTGAGTGTTATTGGTTTATTATCAGTTGACTATATAAGACAATGTGCTAATTTGTTAGTAATTAGCTTCACCACCGAAATGCTGATGAATTGTGTAAGTATCGTTAGTGTTAATCTGTGAATTAATTTCACTTAATTTAGAAAGAAAATGGTCTGGTTTAAGTAAACTATTAAACCTGCATAATAAAGATACATTGAAAAAAACACGTTTCGTATGACGGACAGGAGAAGGGCGGGATCTTAAAATAATAAAAATTCAGGGCTGTCCCTTACTGATGATCCCTTTCTGTTTCTTCTTTCATAATTCCTTCACAAATAATATTGCTTTCTTGTTATGTCTTTGTTATATATGTTTGTTTATACCGGTGTCGTTAGTTATTCTTTGCAAATTGCATATTCTGTTTCAAGTAGTCTGTTTTGTGTCCCGATCTTTTTCTTTGGAAGCGTAAAAGGCATTTGCAACTTTTTTTAAAAAAATTAGTGTTCTTGGTTAACAAAAAGTACACCTTTATTTCAATTGTTTGTTTAAATTCACTAAAATTGTTAATCATTAAATGCATTCTTAACATTGGCCTAAATGGTCTTTACCAATTCATTATACTAGACTTGTATATTTCAAAACCAATCACATTAAAATTAGTGAAATATACAGCCAAAAAACGTGAATATTATCGATAACATTGAATTATTATCGAACGAACTTCGAGTACTGTTAGCTATTAATAACCAGATACATTTACATGTGCATTTGGGATATCTTTGAAAGAAATGCTGGGTAAAACAATAAATTTTGATAATCAAATTATAACAGTTCAATTAATATCATACAAAACCATGCAGGCGACCTGAACTATGTTGTACATTGGCATCAGCTGTTTTATTTCGTAGCTTAAATTAAATGCTGAGCATAGCCATTTGTATCACAACTAATTTTAATCCTTCAAAGGATAACGTGCATATTAACAATGTAATGCAGGTACGTCATCAAACAACAAACCAACTAGTTCTGGTAGTTGATAACTACTAAATAAAAGCGAAATTGGGTGTTAAATTTCGCTTTTAACAATTACGTCCTACCACTGAAGTGAATGATTAAAAATTATCCAGAATTAAAGTTTATTGTGTTGCACATATGGCATTGTAAGTTCTAATAATAATTGCATACGCATGCGTTTAAATGCCTTTGTTAGTGTGAAATCACATACTATAACTCGTTCATTGTTAATTTGTCTAGTTTATATTTCACGACGTTTACTTAAAAAGTTTTTAATTATTCTTTGTTTCGTTGAATTGTATTCAATTCCGAGTATTCGTTACGCTTCTAAATCGTTAAAGTTGTCTAAAAATGTTATATGTTATGGTCCAATGTAAAATTCAATAAATTCCTTTCATTGCCCAACTTTTTTGGAAGCTTTTACAAAGGGTTTTGACAAAATCTGAACTAACTCCGGCTGGTAAACGTAAATATTAGCATATCTTTTATAAAAAGCATAGATTTTCAGACACATGTGTACATGTACATTATGCTTGTAAGTATCCATTTTTTACATTTTTATATACATGCAATGTCAGCATATTTACAGATAGTCCTATGTTAATTATACATGTACATGTAAATACGTATATATTAATATGCACAACTGGAAAATATATAACGAAAACTAATATTAAAGCGACAATTTTATTTTTATTGTCATACAGTGAATTTTATTTGCTTAAGAAAAGAGAGCACAAAATGTGTTTGAATTTAGCTAAAAATGTAATGCAATAAAATAAACAAGCGGATCATTTAAAAGCATTACAACAGGTTAGTCTCAAAATTAACAACTTTTAGTTAGCAAAAAACTAATTACTCCTATCAATCTTAAGTGTACAAAATCTTGCAAGCAAAATTCATTAAGCCTTTCAGTGCTGACTTTTTCAGCTCTAAATTCCAACATTACATAAAATAATTTTAGTATGTACTATTGTTCATATACACGGCATGGCAATGTTTGGTACATTTAACACAACACACCTTCTATAAATGACTTAATAAAGGTTTTTAGATATGGCTATGTTAATACATACACATAACGACAATATTTAGCGTTTCCACCGTGAGAGGCATCACAAAAATCAATGTATTTGCATAATGTTTGTTCTTTGATTGTTTTTGAAAATATATTGTTATCTTGTTAATGTTCTAGTTCCAGAGCCTTCTGTGGATATGGTGTTTACCAAAGCTACTATTTGTTTGTAATAACTTACATGTTGGATATTCTTGGGAGTTGCAGCAATTTGTCCGTGTTAATTATGGCTTACGAATTTTTACAAACGTTATTATCGGTTGTTATGTCAAAGATTTTGGCACAACCGTAACTACAGGCAGATGTGCAATGCTATGTGCCCTGGAATCTACTTGCTTTTTTTTTTGGTTAGTGCAAGTCAAAAATTAGCTGTTAAAATATAAGTTTATATTTTTTAAATATAAATATATTTTAACGTAAGTTGAGCTTTTGCTTAATGTTCGATTCAATCTACACATAGAATAACATGCAATTAAGCTTGAAAGTGTTTAATTATTTGACAAAGACGTGAATTATGAGTCGTTCTTGTTTATGCGTTTTTAAACACTCTGTAGTCATCGAGAAAGATGGTGTCTATTATTGCATTACCCACGAGCAGATGGTGATTACTCTATAGATGGCTTGAGATACAAGTGTTATTACAAAACCAAAGTAAATAACACCTGAGATATATTTTATCCACATACTTGAATTATTTACAACTTGTGTAACGATGGCCTATTATTTATTGCAGTTTTTTACGAATTTCTCCGGTGAGTTTGAATTTGTTTATGGTGTTTGATAGTAGTTAAAGTGAAATATGATTTGTGTGTTGACATACATGTATGAAATTTCCAACAATTAGTGACGAAATATTTTTATTATTATTGAGGTTCAAGATTTACTGGAATTAACGTTGCTTTGGGAAAGTCAAGTACTACTTCTAGTATGGTTAGCATCGATGGAATTCCACGAGACGGAAAGAAAGCTGTGGATGGAAATGTGGGAAATAAAGATTTTAACAATCCAGTGGCTTGTTTCCACAGCAGTGACGAGGGCAATGATCTTTTCCCTTTTCTTGCTATTGATTTGGCGAAAACGTATATGGTATTATCCATAAATATCACAAATAGGATGGATAGTTTCGGTAAGTATAGTGCATGATTATTTTTTTTCTAAATTACGTTTTCTATAGTTTTAATATTGTATATTTACATTGTTAACAATGATAGCATAAAAAAACGTTTGTAATGTAATTAAGTTTTATTTTTCGATTTTAGAGCTTCTCAAACGGCTGCACGATTTTCAGGTTAGAGTGGGATTTTTCGAGTTTGAAAATTTAACAAATGCATTTTTCGAAAAAAATGAGTTGTGTTTTGGCTACCCCAAGGTAGCTGAAAGTGAGTTTGTTTGCCAAGATTGTGACATACCTGTTCAAGGTCGTTACGTGAGTGTTCAAATAATTCAAACGTGTTCCAGTGCTGGACATATCAATTGCCTTGACGATAAAAATATAAATGTATTGACTATTTGTGAGCTTGAGATATACGCAATATTGCTACACTAATAAATCGCAATTCGAAAGCTAGCATTTTTCATGCAAATTTACTGCATGATCGGTGAGGTACTTAGTTGTTTTGTCGTAATTTACGTTTGAACACTTTTGTTTTCCCATTTTTAGGGTTATTTAACAAGTAACGATATTCAAATTTAAAATACGTACATTTATATACATGTACTTAACTGATCTCCACATTCAAGCACTTTTTGCATTGAGCAAAATTCGTTTTGTAACGTTAAATAATGCTTAAAAACAAACGTTAAAGCACATCCAGGTTGTATTTACTTAATCTGCTAACGAGGTTTTCGAAATGACCGTATAATAATTATGAGTGATGCATGAGGGCACGAATTTTGGTGATATGGACATTACACAATATTGCTTCGTTACCGATTTTTGTATTGTTCTAATTGAGATTTTAATTAGTGTATCTTATAACGAAATTACTGTGGAAAGCGGGGTGTTATCAATATACGAGTATTTAAGGTAAATCATGCTTCTACCGTTACATTCTGTAAAATAATAGTCGAACTTGGCTTTTTCGTTTGTGATATAAATCTATGGCACCAGTAAGATTGTTCATAATGTTTCTGTATCCGCTTTCTAACTTGATAAAAATTATCAGCCATATTTCTAAAAGAGTCATCATGAAAAATACTAGGTCACGCTAATGCTGCATTATTAAATCCTGTAGACACCATGTTGTGTTGTGTACATTATTGAAATAAACTCATTGATTTGGTTGATCCCACGGTCGATACCTTACGGTTGTTCTCAGCAAATCGCAATATTATACATGAATGTGTCCAACATTTTGCAGAGGGTGTCTGTTTTGACTTATCAGGTTAAAACGTTTAAGCTTTCTTATCCTAATTTTTAATTCTTCATAGCTCTTCACTCACTGAATTTGTATTTATACCGTTTTTCTTTTGCAACTTTCTTTAACAAATTTCTTTGGAGGTCTAAAAGCTAATTCCGATTTTTCTTTGATATCGGTACTCTTAATTAATATTTCGTTTATTACATCTTGTACATACATGTATGTGTTTTTTATTTAAACTTTTACCTTGCGAATCAACGTGCTCAGTATATTCCCAGATATTTATCCTGAGCAGATTCATTTGTTACAAACCAAAATGAGAAACACTACAAAAGTTTTTTTTGTTGCGCAGTGACATTGTAAAGGGAAAAAATTGCAATGCATGGTTGCAGGCGATGTTCGTATTTAAAATAATCGCCAAGTATAACCGCCAAATAACTGCAAAAGGTGGTATTTAAACAGGCAAAAACGTTAAATCATCGGACGTTCCTCAAAATCGTATGCGGATGCCAAATGACCCACCAAAGTTACTTCGTCCTCTTTTTGACCTGATTAAAGTAGTCTCCAATTAAAAATGCTGAAATAAACCACATCAATTGTATGCATTACTTTGTTATTTGCACAACATATTAGTGGTGAGCGTTAAAATACGTGTGCATTAAGAAGGTTTATTTATTGATGCTTTTAAAAAAGGCTGATGGCAATTATCGTTAATGCGTCTAAAATGCTGTAGTTTGGCAATGTTTTCCATTAAAGATTAGTGACGTAATGCCAATCTTATCGGTATGCACCACGCCATACAGATGAATGAATAAAAACATTGACTGATGTCAGTTTAACAATTGTTAACTTATTTAACACCTATTGTATTTTAATTGCATTTTATTAGTAATAACGAGGATTAAAAATCTGCCTTGTGCATAGATTTATATTGTACAAATTGAGTATCTACTATTCTAAATACCCAGTTTATGCTGATAGAAAAATGACGTGCACTAACTGGTAGTAATTAAGAGTTGCTGATCAACCAACAGTAAATAAAAGGCAATAAGTTTGCTTACATTTAAACAAATTCTCATAATGTGCCATAGCCTAATAAGACAGTAAATTTGCATATACATGTGCATGTTATTTTTAAACTTAAGTCAGTTAGACCTAACACACACAAAACTTGCTTACTCAAAGACTTGCTTTTTTTTTTGTTAATTTGGTTGTACATTATAGGGTCTGTGTTAATTTTTAATATTTTAAATATCCTGTATAATTATACAAATATAATAAACTTTAAAACAAAACGTTACGCAACGTCTTCGGAGGTTTCATTAAGAAAAAAACACGTTTACGGAGGTCGAATAACAGATTTTTAAAAAAAGTTTATAAACGGGATATTTTCAAAATATAAAAAATAACGTAAACCCTAATGGATGGCCAATTCTACACTTGAAAAAATATATTAACAATTACAATATGTAATTAAAGCAATAATTTTTTTCATAGTGGGCTTTCTCTTCGGTGGTCCTTAAAATCAATATAGCGTTACTTGATTTATAATTGCACTTAACAGTTATTAGCGACGGCTAATGCACTACCTTCTCTATGGTTTTTGTTTCGTTAAAAACTTCGATTTTCTTTTCTAGCTGTATTTCAAACCGTAACATCGCTAGTTTTTATGCAGATGTTATAGTGATATTGTAACTTGTTAATCTGGAAGGGAATTGTATTCTATTTCGAGTATTTTTAAAGCAGTTTACTTTAAAATGCTCCTAAACCGTGTAAGTTGCATGCAAATGTTTATGTTATGTTCCTAAGTCAAATTTATTGAATGGCTTTCATTGCACCCCTCTTTTGGTAGCTTTTTCCAAATATTTTACAAAATCTGAACTAATCCCGGGTCTTAAAAGTAAATGAGTCATAAATTAAATATATCAATCATTCCATATATGGATGGACCGGAAATGCTCTTATACTTTGTACACATTAATTCCGTAAAGAGCATATATGTCCATACGCATGTGTACATGTGTGCTCATAAATAGCTATTTGTCTTACATTCTTGCATACATGTACATGTAATGTCAGAATATTTGCAGATAAGCCTATGTTTATCATTCATATATATGCATGCATATAGAAATGTGCACAACTGGAAAATATAATAGAATAACTTATATTTAATTTCCAATTTTATTTTAATTGTTATACACTAAATTCAATTTTCTTAAGAATAGAGAGCATAAATGTGATTGTCTTAAGCTGAAAATCTAATATAAATAATATATTAACATAAATAAACAAGTTAGATCACATCTTCATTGCAACGTTGTAATTTTAGAAACTTTATTAAGAAAGTTTAAAGTTATGTACGAACGTATTTTTAAAAGAATCACAACAGGTTAGACTCAAAATTTAACAAGTTTAAGTAAGCAAAAAAAGCAAATACTTTTTGCAATCTTAAGTGTACAAAATCTTGCAAGCAATAAATTCACACATTGAATAAAATAATTTTAGCATGTAATATTTACCATATACACTGCATGGCTATGTCTAGTGCGTTTACCGCAACACGCCTTCTATATGTGACTTTTGAAAGGTTTTTGGGTATGGCTATGTGAATACGTGAATACACTGTATTTATAACAATATTCAACGTTTCCAGCATGATATGCATCTATGTCTT
>JAQIXS010002567.1:0-22135 GCA_034700785.1 Rossiulus vilnensis
ACAACTTTTGAAAAAAAAAAAAAAAAAAAAAAATCATTTTTTTAAAATTAAAGAATAAAGACCAATTTTTTGAAAATTAAAGGAAAAATATTACATTTTCGAAATTGAAAGTAAAAACATTAAAAAATTTTCAATTTAAAGGATACAGATTAAATCTTTGAAAATGAAAGGAAAAAAAATTAACATTTCTTGAAAATGAAAGGAAAAATAATAAATTTTTATAAAATTAAATCTATTTAATTTAATTAAATCTATATAAATTAAGGAAAAAAGATTAAATTTTTTGAAAATTTAAAGTAAAAAGATTATTTTTTTTTTAAATTGAAAAGAAAATAGATTATTTTTTTTTTAATTTAAAGAATAAAGATTACATTTTCGATAATCAAAGGAAAAAAGATATAAAAACATTAAATTGAAAGGGAAACGATTACATCCCGGTCATCCAGAAAAGTCACCAAAGGGTCGAAATCTCTGCTCTGTCGTTTACCCTTAGGTGGCGTTCGGCCGCAAGCTGGGTCTGGTGATCAGCGCATCGAGGGACCGGAAGATCATCCTGAGGCACGCAGAGGCTTCCTCCGACGACGGCGGTTGGACCGCGGACGCTCACCATCTTCCGATAACTGGCCTGGACATCAGTCCTGGTAAAAACAAAAAACAGAAAAATCGATTTTTGGACAATTTTCACGTTTCGAAAATTTCACAAAAACTCGGCTTCTCACTCCTTTTTTTTCTGTCTCTGGGCCGCAAGACAACGCCAAGATCTGCAGCGGGTCCAGGGACAACGTCGTGAAACTGTGGGACGGAGCCACCGGTCAGCTGCTCAACGCCTGTCCATCGGCCAGGAATCTGGTATTCAATTAAAATTAAAAAATTAGTGGGGACTTTTTTTAGGTAAAATTTTTGGATGATTTTCAGTTTAAATTTTAAGGACATATCTAGATTAAACTTTAGGACTTTTCATTATTAAATTGCAGGATTTTTCAAGATTAAATTTCAGGACAATTTTAGGACTTTTTTACTGTAGGAATTTTTTTTTCAAATTTGAAATTTAGAACTTTATTAGATAAACATTTAGGATTTTTTTTTAGATTAAATTTTAGGAAAATATTAAGCTTAAATTTTAGGACAATTTAAAGGACTTTTTTTTGGTTAAATTTTAGGACTATTAGATTAAATTGCAGGACTTTCCAAGATTAAATTTTAGGACTTTTCGATTGTTAGGAATTTTTCTTTTTCAAATTCGAAATTTGGGACTTTATTAGATAAACATTTAGGACTTTATTAGATTAAACTTTAGGAAAATTTAAGGACTTTTTTAAATTAAATTTTTAGAACTTTATTAGATTTAATTGCAGGACTTTTTAAACTTAAATTTTAGGACAATTTTAGGACTTTTTCACTGTAGGAATTTTTCTTTTCAAAAGGTAACATTTCATTAGGATGCATTGTTTTGTTCTTTATTCATGTTTGTTTTTGATCAATTACCTGATCAATCTGTAAAAGCACGGCGGGTTTTTGATGTTTAATTTCGATTCAACAACATATTTATTCGATTATTGTTTTTTAAAGCCTGTTTCGCATGAATCTTGAAGATTCTTGAAGAAAATGTAATTTTTCGATGCCTTTCGCGTGGGCCAATCATCCTTTGTTCCTTGAGGGGTGCGTTTCACGGGTCGGCGTCGAATGTTTTAAATTTCACTTTTGAATTTCACAAAAAAACAGGTAACGCACTTGAAATGGGCCCCAACCTCCGACTGGGTCGCTCAGACGAGCGAGGACAAGCGAGTGAGGTGAGTCTTCGGGATATCCTTCGACCCAACCGCAACCGAGTTGGGGATCCGCGTTTAACTTTCATCAAGCTTCAAAAATCAACCTGGAATCCGCGTTTGATTTTCGTTAATTTTGTGAACGGATTCGCAAATGTTGGGATCTGCTTTTAAAGTTACTAAATATTTTTTTTTTAATTTATCTCAAATTTTTCAAAATTTATGATTTATTTTTAACGGATCTGCGTTTGATTTCTATTAAGTTTTCAATATTTATCGTTAATTTTTTTTAAAGTTATCGTTAATTTTAAACGGATTCGCAAATCTGGGAAATGCGTTTAAATTTCGTTGAGTTTTTAACATTTATCGTTAATTTATACAAAATGTATCGTTAATTTTTAACGGATTCGCAAATGTGGCAACCTGCTTTCCAATTTCAGTCGAGTTTTTGAAAATTGGTAAAGTTTTCAAAATTTAACGTTTATTTTTAACGGATTTGCAAACCTGGGATATGCGTTTGAACTTCGTTGAGTTTTTAACATTTATCGTTAACTCGCCAAAATTTAACGTTTATTTTTAACGGATTTGACGGATTTTTTCCGGTTTGAATCGAATTGAATTGAGGCTGGGCATTTCTCGTTCCAGGCTGTGGGACGCTCGCATCCCGCTGACTGTGCTCCACGCGTTCGACCAAAAGCAGTTCGTCCAGACGCACTGCGACATCAGCGCCGACGAGAACCACGTCCTCACGTCCGGCAACGGAAACCGCGGCATTGGGTGCGAGGCCACGGTACGAAAAACTAAAAACGGAAAACAAATCCCCTAGCAGAATTGAAATGATCTCGTTGAAGGATCAGAGTTTTACTTTGAGAAAAGCGAGGCTTTTTTTGCCGGTTAGCTAATTGTCAGAAAATTAGCCACGAGACTGAGAAAGTTAACGAAAAGCAAACGCGGATCCCAGCTTTGCGAATCCGTTAGTAACTAACGATAACTTTTTGAAAAATTAACGATAAACGTTGAAAAATAAACGATAAATGTTAAAAACTTTACGAAAATCAAGCTAAGATCCCAGATTTGCGAATCCGTTAAAAATAAACGATACGTTTTTTTAAAAAAAACTTGACGAAAATTACACGCAGATCCGTTAAAAATTTACCGTAAATTTTGAAAAATGAACGAGAAATTTAAAAATAAAATTTCACCAAAGATCCCACATTTGCGAATCCGTTAAAAATTAACGATCACTTCAAAAAATAAAGAAAAATTAATGAAGATTAAACGCAGATCCCAGCTTTGCGAATCACTCAAAAATTAATTCGCATGGATTGTTTTCAAAACCTACCGTTAATTTTCGGCGGATTCGCAAAGCCGGAATCCGCGTTCGATTTTAGTAGAGTCCTTGCGAATTCACCGTCAAGCGCAGATTCCGGCTTTGCAAAATCCGTTAAAATATGACGATAAATGTTGAAAACTTGACCAAACACAAACCCGTGACGTCGTTTCGGGGTCGCGTAGCTGTGGGACGTGCGAGGACGTCGGCCGCTGCTCGAATTCGTCGGCCACTGGCAGACCGTCAACTCTTGCGCCTTCCTGTCCTCAGAGCCCGCGTCGGCATCTTCCGTTCCAGGCGTGGTCACTGTGTCCTCGGACTGCACCGCGAGGCTGTGGGACCGGACAACTGGGGGTGGGAAAACCGTAAATTACGTTAAAGCCCGCGAATGACCGGTGGAGAGCACTGATGTCTGCGCGGTTACTTACAGAATGCGTCCTCGCGGAGCCGCTGGAGAGTGCCGGACCGCTGCTGGACGTCCACCAGTTCCAGGATGGCAGGTAACTAGCATCTTCAGGAAATGACCGCGGTCGTCTGTCCCTAACTCCCACCCGAGAGAGCCGAGGAAAAGCCGAAATCCGACGCCCTGATGAATTAACTTCTAATCATTTCTTTTTAATATTTTCTGCCAATATATTCCCGAATATTTTCCCTCCGTAACAATTCAAAAATCTTAGTTTCAAACATTGTTTTTTTTTTTTTGATAAATTCTTTTTAAAAAAATTGTTGAAAGATCCAAATCTTTAAATTCGTTGAAATCACGCAATACTTCCAAAAAAAATTTGCAAAAATTTCAACAAATTTTAAAAGACCAAGCGCGAAAGACCAACTCGGAATTTACGCGGAAGGCGTTTTCGAAACGCAAAATTGGGCCGAAATTTTTGCGAAATTGCAACAAATTTAAAGGTCCAGGTTTAAATTTGCGTAGAAGACGATTTGAAAACGCAAAATTCGGTGAGATTTCGACAAATTTAACAGACTGAGTCTAAATTTATGTAGAAGACGTTATTAAACGACCAAAATTTGGTTGAAATTTCAACGAATTTAAAAGACCAACACGAAATCTACACGGAAGGCGTTTTCGAAGCGCAAAATCCGGTGAAAACTTTTGCAAAAATTTCGACTTGTCTTTTCCCCGCGGAATCCTTTGATCTGTGAACGTCCGCACTCCGCTGGAATCCCTTTGGTGATCGGATGTTTTTTTTCTCCGTTTCAGCCTTGGGATGGCCACGCACCGCCGAGGGCTCCGAAGATTCCTTCTCGGACGCCAGCACACGGGGGCCTGGATCCTGCGCTCTGTGTCCGCCTTCTAGCGGGATGCCGGATTTTTTTTCCGAGGACCGGCCGCGGACACTCTACGGGTCGATTGATGAAAACGTAACGCCCGTTTATTCCTTCTAGGAATACATCTGTACAATGAATTATCAACACTCGATGTATTTACAAACCAGAGAACAAAAAAAAACTTAACGATCGTCAAGAAACGGAAAAAAAACAAGTCCGTCCGAATTATCCTCGCGTCCCCAAGTCTTCCGCGACTACTCTCCGGATTCTGAATTTCGTTTCTGAAATCCGTCTTCAAAGGGCTCCTCGTCCGGTCGGGTCGAAGAGGGGACGGCGAGAGGGGGGGGTGAGGCGTGCCGGTCGACTTCGGGCCGGTCGTTCGATGAGGCCGGGGTGAAAAGGTTCCCAAAAACCCGAGCCGGTCCTTGCAGGGAGGGCAGATTGAGGGCGGCGAACAGTTTTCAAGATTCGAAATTCAGGACTTTTTTTTTCGATTAAATTTTACGACTATTTCATGATGGGGATTTTTTTTTCTGGGCAATTGCATTTTTCACGAGTAAAACCATTAAAAACCGCAGCGGCTGAAAAATTGCACGCATTTTGCGATAATTTGCGGTTGATTTCTGAGCAATTGCACTTTCATCGGAAAAATAAACCCAAGTATTAATTCCTTTTAAAGCCGGGAGGCCCTCGCGTCGGTTCCGTTCAATTCCCCCCTTCATCCCCCCAGCGCGCTAATCTCAATCGTTTGACCGCTTCAGGTTTCGCTTTGAACGTTTTGTTCGCTCCGGAGCATCCGGCACAATAAGGCATTTCGTAAACGAAACGGAAACATTTCGAGAGAGAGACAGATAGAAAAAAACCACAAAAAAACAAACAAACACCCTCTGGGACCTAAATGGGAACCTCGTCAGTTTCCTCCCCTCTCGCGGTTCACGACCTCCGCTTCCTGCAGTTAGCTGCAACTGACGAATCGCCAAATACGATCCGATTCCGTGGCGACGGGTTCTTGCGCCGCACTCTCACTTCCTCGCTCCCTCGTCGACTGCGCAAAATGCGCGTCTACGAGGGCAGCCGCGCACGTCCCCAAGACCGCGTCGCGCGACCGTCCACTCCGCCAAGGGGATTCCGTGACGCGCTACAACATCACACCAGTTCCAGCACCTTGATGGCTCCCAGGCTGTTGGCCGCAACCACGACGCTCGAACCCTGTCAGGCACACAAAAAATAAATAAATAATAATTCGGGAGACCAGGGTTCAAATCCCTGCGTCGGCTATCCTAATTGCGGTTTCCGCAATATTTCCGAGCGAATGCTGGGATAGTACCTCTGTAATCGGCCACTACCGCATTCCCTTCCCAATCGCCCTTCAGCTCTATTGACTGTTCAAAATTTGTAATCTCACTTATGTGTTTAAATCCATCCCCCCTTCCCCCTGCATACCAACGTGGCATTAATACGCTGCTTGTATGCTATCGAATAGAATGGAACAGAACAGAAGCGCCGTTACCTGTCTCCAGCAGACGGCGCTGACGAACTCGTTGGCGTCGTCCTCCTTCTTCTCCTTCTCCAAGACGCTCCGGCCCGTGCTGAACTTCATGGTCAGCAGCTGCTTGGACAGGCCCTTGTAATACACGAACAAGGAATTGTTTTCGCTACCTGAAGTAAAAAAATAAAAAAATAAAACGAAGCAAAGTGTGAAAAACTTAATAAGCGCTACACACGCACACGCCAACATCCACGGTTTTCAAAACCTTGAGGATGTGAGAATGTGCGGCGGTCATTCATCAGAGCGAATCCCTCGAGGATTGTGAAGGATTGCGAGTTAAAAACGGGGGTAAACAAACAGGACTTAGAAAAAAAATTTTTTTTGCTGGAAGGCACCCATGGAAGCAGAATGCCGCATTTTCGACGGATGAAGGGAGTTTTTCTTTTCGGACATTCGGTCGGTTCTTACCGCAGACGATGTAGTCTCCGTTGGTGGCCAAGCCCACGAAGTTCTTTTCGTTGGTGTGGCCTTTGAATGACCTCAAACAGTTCGGTTTGTTCACGTTCCACAGCTTCAGCTGGCTGTCGGTGGATCTGGAGGAAAACGAGATCAAATTAATTTTCGTTTCAGCCGACATCCAGCCGCGGTTCGCGAACCACAACCAGCCCGTGGCACGACAGCAAAAACATTTTACTTCTCAAAAGTAAGTTTACGAATGTCAGAACATAAGTTACGCAGGGTGACGAACAACGTCCGAGATACGAAATTTGGGGATTTTTTTTTAAAAAAAATGTTTCGCGGCACTTACGCCGAGACGATCTCCTCGTTGTTCAGGAACTTGGCGTAGGAAACCGCCTTCCGGTGGCCCTTGAACACGCCCAGGGCCTGCTTGGGGTTGCGGAGGTCGTAGTAGTGAACGCAGTGATCTGAAGGAAAGAAAACCCAGGAGAAAAACGTTCAGTGCGGGTATCGTCCGGAAAACGGAGCAAATAATTGCGATCCGACGGAACGGATCGGAGCGGCATCGTGCAACGAGGTGGGGGAAAGGGGGTGACGAAAAAAAATAGAAGCAATAATACCGAGCTCAGGCTGTCCAAGGTCATTACGCACTTCCGGATAAAAGTGAGCACACAAAGGGGGGCAAAAACACAAAAGCGTTGAAAAAGACGTGTGGAGATGACGCGGACATCGCGCGGACCCACGGGCGATGACCGGGGCAAACCACCAGCAACGGGGAATACACAGGGTGCTTTTTACCCCCCTCCCCACCCCCCAAAAAAATAAAATAGTACATGTAGGATATTTTGTTAAAATACAGGATAATTAAACAAAAATAAAATAGGAAATATTGAATATTTTTATAATATAAAGGATAATTAAACAAAAATAAAATAAGAAAAACAGGATATTTTGTTAAAATATAGGAATATAAAGGATAATTCAACAAAAACTAAAATAGGAAATATAGGATATTTTGCTAAAATTTAGCATAGTTAAACATAAAATAGGAAATGTAGGATATATTCGAGTAAGAATATTTCTTCCCTAAATACGACCCTCGAAACCAAGGGGTGCGACTTGAGTTGGGGGGGGGGGAGAAGGGGCAGCCAAATGTGGGTGCGGAGTCATCGCGCGCGGACCCGCTCGAGGGCCGCGGAGCGGTCGCGGAGACACTCACCTGCGGAACCGAAGGCCAGGTGATAGCGGCTGTCGGGGCTGAACTTCACGCAGCACACGTTGGCCTTGGCGTCCAGGCAGGCCACCGAGTTTTCCGAATTCGTTGACCAAAGCTTCACTGAAACAGAAACGAAAGCATCGATAATCAGAACATCGGACAACACTGTCGACCGTGCCATTCTTGTGCGGCGTTGTTAATCGAAACGGAAATTACGCAACGCTATGATAAAAAAAACCGGTCATATCATATTCCGCCACTCGAATTTTTTTTTTTAGTTTCTTTACAAAATAATTTGCGAAATTATTAAAACAGGTTTGAATTTTTAAGATTTCAAAAAAAAAAAGTAGCTGGCAACGTCATTCCGAAGTTGGTTCCATTGGATCCCTACATGGATTTAAGAGCCGAACAAAACAAAACACTGACGTAATAAAGGATTCTTCGGACGTTTTTATGAATTTACGATCCTCGAGACGCAACCTCGTTCAAAAACAGTTTCGGACCATTTTTCGAAAATCCAGCAATAAATCGACCCGCGTTGACTGCGCTCACCTCTGGCGTCGTCGGACCCGGAGGCGATGAGCTTGGTGTCCACCCTGTTGAAATCGACGCTCCAACAGCGTTTCTCGTGTTCCTGAAAGAAAAAAAATCAAACGCACACGTTTTCGTGCAGAATTTTGCAAATTCACTTCCCTGACTTTCCCTGACCAATCGAGGGGGAGCGGGGCAGCGAAACGAGATACGTGGAGCGATGTCATTACCTGAAAGATGCGCGCCTTTTGTCCCGTGAAGGCGTCCCACACGGTGACCGTTCCTTCGTAGTCGCTGCTGGCCATCGTGCCCTTGTGGTAGCAGCTCCAACTGACGCAACTGAAAACACGAGCGTTCGTCAATTCTCATCCACATTTCAACGTCGGCACGAAGAACCGAAGCGACGTCGTACCTTATTTTCGAGTTGCAGACCATTTCGTTTACGGGGTAGTGGATGTCCACAGCGTCTCGGATCACCGTCCCGTAATCGAAGATCTGGATTCCGACAGTAAAAGAACTCCTTAGGCGCTGCAACCAGGTTAAACAGGGTGGCAGACAATTTCCAAGTTTTTTTTAGATTAAATTTCCGGAAAATTTTAAGATTAAATTTTGCAGGACTTTTTAGATAACATTTTAGGACATTTTCACATCAACTTTTAGGACAATTACAGGATTTTTTCATATTCAATTTTAGGACAATTTTAGGATTTTTTTTTTCAAAAGCTAATATTTTAGGATGCATTATTTTATTGTTTGTCTACACAATACACAGGCCATGTAATAACTGGAAGCAATCCTAACAGGTTCAATGTTGAACTTTTTAGGACATTTAGAAGACTTTCGATTTTTTTTTTTTTGGTGCTTTTTTAGGACTTTCAGGACTCGTTTGCCACCCTGGTCGCAAATCGAAATCCATCTCTCCGCCCGACAAACCTTGATCTTCTTGGTGACTCCGGCGATGGCGAAGAACTCGCTGTCTTTGTCAAACTCGATGCTGAACGCGCGAACGTCAAAATCAAAGGAATCAAGTTCAAAACCAACGCGCGTGCGCTGAAAAAACCGCCAGCAACCAAAATGACCACAAAAAAAACGAACCTCGACACGATGCTGGATCCGTTGAACATGTCGCTGGCGTAGTTCAGCGTGGCCAACGTCCTCATGCTGCTGTACTTGGTGAACCGGCTAAGGCTCTCCTGGAATTCCTCCAGGCCGTCCCTGGCACCGTCGGCCGCGCCTGCAAGGATAGATCAAAGCAAAATCAAGACTTCGCCCTCGACGAAGACGTCGGGGGGCAAAATAGCGAGAAGGACCTAGTTCCTTGTTCCTGAGATTGAAGTAGCACTGTTGAAGGTCGTCGAAATGCGTGTGCATCCTCTTCCTCCGCGTGGCCATCGAGTTCTGCGGCTGGTGATGCCGCCCGCTCTGCAATCGACCACGAATTTTTTCGTGAGCTCGGAAACGGAAATCTCGCGCGCCGCGTCAGCTGCCTCGCTTTGCAAAGGCTCTCTTACGTTTTTGCTCCCGTTGAAGCCGTCCTGCGAGTTGTTGTTGTTGTTGTTGTTGCCGTTGCTGGTGATAGTCGCGCCGCTGCTGCCGCTGGCCAACGACGGCTCCTGCCCGACGACAGCGTTCGATAATAGATGGGTGCTCAAGCAAGACTGGGGGAATGAAGAGGGGAAAAAAATCAGGCGAATAACTTGAGCGATCCAGCAAAGCAGAGCAGAGCAAAGCAAAGACAGGGAAATTTAAAAGTCGAGATGCCTACCGGAATAAAGTTTTGAAGAAAAAAAGTCGCGAAACTAAATTCGGGCCGTGGAAGTCACGGCAAAAGTCGTGATATTGACATCGCGTACGGATTCGCGTGCGACGTAATTCCGCATAGTCGGTGTTGAGTGGTCAGGGAAATTTGTTAAAAAAATATTTTCAACATCAACGAATTTCCCTGACCACTGAAGACCAGCGACGCGGAATCATGCCGCACGCGAATCGGTACTTAACGTCGACATCATGCGTTTTAAGCGACACTAACCACCCGAATTTAATTTCGCGACTTCTTTTTTTAAATAGCTTCTCATTCCGGCAGGCACCTTAAACGTGCGTTAAATTTTCTCGACTTTTTCCGATAACGTCCGCAACTGGACAATACAGTCGAAGAAAATCTAACGTTTTCCAAATAACACCGTACATGGCCATATTCAACTTTTCAACCCAACATGCAAAACTCAACTATTAAATTTCCCCGACTCTTCTTAAAATAAATCACGATTCCCCGACTATTCCACGCCTTTGTCATTTCCCTGACAATTCCAGGTTATCCAGGTCAACCCAGGTTTGGGGGAAGGGGGAGGGGACCCAGAACAAGTCTCCATCACTTTTACTTTTTATACACAAAAACGGATTATGATCTGGGTATTCGCAAACCCCATAAGCATCGAAAGCTACAAAGCGTTACCTCCACTCGTTTCGAATCTTCGTCGATGTACCGAATTTCTTTGGTTAACTGGTCAAGTTGCTATCAACGGACGATTTGAAAAAAAATTTTCAAAAATTCAAAAAACGAATTAAATCGGAAAGAAGCATTCTCGTCCAACTTTTCAAAATACCTCTTGCTTGTGCCTTCGGATCTGTTGCAAGAATTCCTTGAGCAACTGGAACTGAGCAGCTTTGCAATCCTGAAATAAACGGATAAAATTTTGCTAAAATATTCGATAATTAAACAAAAAATAGGACAATTAAACCAAAAAAAATAGGATACTTAAACAAACAAAATAGCATAATTAAACAAAAAAAAGGATAGTTTAATAAAACAAATTGTAAATATAGGATATTTTGCTACAATATAAGAAAATGTAGAATATTTTGCAAAAATATACGCAAATACAAGATATTTTGCTAAAATATAGGACAATTAAACAAAAAAAACGGAATTATAGGATTCATAGGATATTTGAAATGTTCAAATCCATCAATTACCGCTTCTAGCTGCTGTTTCTTTTGTACTAAAATCTCGAGCATGAAATTGACGTCGGCCAATTCCAAGCTGTCCGTCTCTTGGGCTATGAACTCCTGGAGTTCGGAAATGTGGTGACCGTTCTGCGAAAAAAACAATGCAAATACTATTCAAAAACAACCGGGGAAAAAAAACGTAGAAATGACCCGCGTCAATCACTCATTTCGTCATTCATTTTTACCATTTTTTCCAACTGCATTTTCTTTTCGTCCATTTGCTGCCTGTGTTTCAAGATTAGTTCGTTTACTGCAACAACAACAAACAATCGAGTGATCATCGATAGAAACGCCAAACTCCTCCTTTCGAGAATCGGTCGCAACGGAGATTTTCAAACGACGAAAACAGATAAAACTCACGTAAAAAGTTGGGAAACACCTGATCTTTGCTTTCCAGCGTGAAATTGCACTTGGGGCACCGATTGTTCTTCTCCAGGGACTTCAAGATGCACTTGCAGCTGGAAAATGTGCGGACAAGTCGAGGTTAGCGAGTCATCTCGACGCGCGCGCGAGTGCCGTCGTCGGCGTGAAAAACGGAAAAACGAAGCCTACCAAAAGCTGTGCCCGCACTTGGTCATGTGG
This sequence comes from Rossiulus vilnensis, assembly GCA_034700785.1. NCBI lineage: Eukaryota > Metazoa > Arthropoda > Diplopoda > Julida > Julidae > Rossiulus > Rossiulus vilnensis. The sequence goes on from JAQIXS010002567.1 coordinate 11,664, forward strand.
GCCTCTTCGATCACCTCGAAGCAGATGGGACTGAAAACGAAAACAGATCAGAGTACATGATCGAGTACAGTTTGCAGCTACTGGTGCAGTGATATCGCTGCGACTTTGGATGTCTTCATGGATACCGTTTACAGCTCGAGTCCGTAATGTATAGGGGGGTGTAATCCATCAACCCAATATTATTCGGTGATTGCCACCTCAATGGGGGTGCATACCAACATCATTGTAAAATTGAATTTCCTGCAGCTTAAGGCACAAAGGTCCTTTGGGAAGAGAATTCCAACGTCGAATGGCATGCAAGAAAAATGACCAGTAGTACGAATCCGAATGTGCTCGGAGTTCCATAAGCTGGTTGAAATGAAAGTTTCTACCACCTCGGTGGTTGCGTTTAAAGATTCCCTCCACCAAATTACAATTATCCGATGAGGTATATTTGTCAAAGAGCCCCATTCTTTGAGTCTTCCGTCTTGATCGCAAGTTCTCCCATTGTAGATCCTTGATCATTTGGGTGACGCTCTCCTCTCGCTAGTATTTACCAGTTACAAATCTTGCAGCTCTACACTGCACCATTTCTAACTCCTGCTTTCGACCATCCCTGTAAGGATTCCAAATTGGGCAGCAGTACTCGACTAGAGCTTGGGCTAATGACAAAGTTAACATTTTTTTTGACTTATTGATGACAATATCGAAAAAATCTGAACTCTAGCTTCTGCTATTCATTTTAGGGACTGTTACATATTGACCTTTCTGCAACATGTCACGAGAGCTGATCAGCCCCGTTGATGCGAGTGTGCACTGGCATCTTTTTCCGGGCGTTTCGATGGTTTTTCTTACCACAAGAAATCGTTGTTTTTGTCTTCGTAAGAGTACTCTACGCCGTTGAACACAGGCGGATACGTCCTCTTCCTCTTACTACTCGTCCCACCTCCGCCAGCGGCCGATGCCCCACGGTTCGTCGCGGCCATGGGAATGATCCGAGACCCCCTTTTTTCCAAGCTTCAATAACCTATATCTTCACTTTTTTTTCCCTCCTGGTTTTTGTTTTTGAGGCCTTGGTTTTTTCAAACCGAAATCCGGATTCGAAGTCCCTGCTGCTGGAGTTCCATCTCTTAAAAGTTTCACTCTTTTCGGCCCGCAAAGACACCGAGTCGAAGAAACAGCAATCTAGCTCACGTCGTGTCCGGGTGCTTTTTCTGCATTTCTTCATACAATTCTTTTAACAATTATTCAACAATTATTACGGTAATTTCAACGCAAAATGCCGAACTAAAATAATTCTAATCCGTGCGTTCTCTTCGATTTTTTTTTCTATTCCCGTCTGCACGCGCGTTCCATTGTTCCGATCGCGCCCCCTGGATTACGGAGCTCCACGCGGGCTCCGGTAACGCTATCCGCAGGGTGGCACGTCGACGTCTATTCGCTCCTGGCGGGGCTCCGCGCGAGAGCCTCCCTGCGGCTGGCGATACAGGGCGTCCCGAAAACTGTGCGCGTTTTCCCTGACTTTCCCTGACCAAACCCAAGATTTCTGGCCGGTTTTTTCGTTGTTTTTTTAGAAAACGATGGGCGAAATACGCGAGTTGTGATGAAAAACGAAAAAAAAAAAAACGGCATAGAATGGTGCTACGTGTAAGTTTTTTTAAATAAATTACGAAACATTAAACATGTTTTGAATTTTGGGATTTCAAAAAATGGACTTATTAATACGACCGTGGCTGCAGGGTTCGCGATGAAATTTACGAAGTCGTTTCGCAGACTTTCCCTGACCAACCCCAGAAACTTTCTCTGACTTTTGAAATTGAATTCTGCAGCCCAAACCATCAAAACGGAATATTTCTTAAAGTAAAAAACCAGCAAATTCCGAGCAATCAACTAATATTTATAAGCAATTCCTTAGCACTGTAAAAGAGTACCTTCTATTGGAATTGCCCCTCGTTAAGGGTGGCAAACAATTTCCAAGATTCGAAATTTAGGACTGTTCCAGATTGAATTTTAGGACGATTATAGGACTGTTTTTGATTTAATTTTAGGACGATTATAGGACTGTTTTAGATTGAATTTTAGAAAGATTGTAGGACTGCTTTAGATTAAATTTTAGGAATATTTGAGGATTTTTTTAAAAGTAAATATACATTTAGGATGCATTATTTTATTCCCAATTCAATTTTCGTGATTAATACGATAATACAATTAGCATTAGTCTTGTTCTAACTTTTTTTTAACGAAGGCGGCTTCTACAACTTAATAAATTCGATTAAGGCTTGTAATAATTCGAGACGATTACAGCGGTTTTAATGTCAAACTGTCAAGCAGTTTTAGTACTTTTTTTGGGGACTTTTCGGAGTTGTTTGCCACCCCGGGTAACGTCGGCAATTTCACCGCGCGAGCCGTGAATCGATTTCTCAACAACGCGAGCTGAACTCTAGCCTAACGGAAGATTCGGCATAAATTAATAACCCCGTGTTTTAGTAGACACACGTGACGATCGAAACGCCCGGATCGGCTGAAGTTATGGTTAAAAAACATAAATAATATTTTATTCCGAACTTAAATCTAAGTAACAAACCGGAGGAGAGTTTATCGAGACTCGCGGTCATGGCCTGTGCACGATGAAGTCCCAGGTGTCCTTCCAGCGCAGGTCCACGATGTCCGCGGCGGTCAGCGGCACGTGGCCGTAGCTCAGCGCGCTGAACCTGCGGAAGACGTAAACCACGGCAGAAAACCAGATTCCGAGGAGGAGGTGGAAGACTCGCAGGCGATTCGGACCGAACAGTTTTCTACGGGGGGTTGGGGGAGAAGGGGGAAAAACGACGGGTTTTAAATTAATTCAATATTTTTTTTTTATATTTTCATACGATATCACATTAATTTTACACGTTTTTAAAATTAATTTGGAACTCTGCTCGTTTGCTTTTCAATTCTTCCAGAGTTCCTTAATCGTTTCAATAAATATTTTTTACATAATATTTTAATTTAATATATTTTTCAATTAATTTGAAAGCTGCTCGTTTGTTTTCGAATTTCTTCAGTTTCTTAATTGTGATAGTAAATATTTTTTTTACATATTTTCATATAATAATCAATCAACTTTATATATATATTTTTAAATCAATTTGGAACTCTACTCGTTTGGTTTTGAATATATTGATATATGACAAGATTTCCACGGAGAGAGCACTCACTTGAAGACGTGATTGAGGTGTTCCAAGACGACCGCAGTCAGCAGCAGCTTGTAGAAAAACGCCGGCAGGTAGTGGTGCAGGAAGAGGGTCCTTTCCACGAAGAAATACGGAAGGTAGTGGAGGACGTAGCCCAGGAAGAAGATGGCGGCACTGCTGAACACCTCCCAACACTCTGCGGAGAAAGATTCCCCAAACGAAACATCATTTATTTTTATTTTTTTTAAAAAACCTTGTTTTTTAAAAATTCATCGGACCGTGGTCCTAACCTTCGTCGACGTCGTAGCACGTACGCTGTCTCCGCAGAGCGTAGAACACCAGCAGCGTCGCATACAGCAGCAGAGACGCCGTGGCCATGTACCAGATCGCGATGTTGCCCAGGAGATGAACCTGAGCCTGGATTTCCGGCAAAGACAAGAAAAGGTAGAAAATGATGCCTTTTAGTGCTTACGGTACCTTTTTGGGATTCTCCCCGACTTTCCCCGATTATAGAGCGAAAACTCTGGATAGGATCAACGAGTATTCTCCCCCCCCCTCCCGTCGGAAGCTCGACGAACGGTCTCGAGACTCACGTTGCTGTCGGCTCCTATCCAATAAGCGATGCCTCGGGTGAGCAGCGGCCACTCCTGCGGCTCCGAACTGTACAGGTGGTCCTGGACGTTTTCTTGGTTCACGACGAACATCTTGATCTTTGAAATTACAGATTGAGCCGTATTATTTAATTTTTTTTAAATTATTAATGTTACAACTTTCGATTACACGCATTTCGGTTTCGGCCCTCGGAAAACATTTTTCACACAAAAGCAAAACAAAGAAGAAGAAGAAGAAAAAAAACCCGATAGATTTTCACCTGTATTTCCCAAAACTTATCCCAAAACGAAAGTTGGGTGGGTGCCGTGGGTACGAATTCGGCCATCCCCAGTTCCCTTTCCCTGTCTTTTTGGTCCGCGTCTGAAACGCACATTTCAAACGGGGTTTATTTTTTTTTTTCAAAATTAAGTCTATAACTGGTATCATTTCAACATTGGTCTCGTATCCTACCGGAGAAACCATCGGAACCTTTTTTTTTTCTCGTTTTCTTACTTTTAGTGTACCTGTGCTCCTCCACGTTCCACACGGTGTCCTCCTGGTTGACCACCCTGTCGGTGGCCACCTCGTGCTGGTGGAAGCCCCAGTCGGGGAGCTGCCTGCCCGTGTATTTCAGCGCCTGCGTGGAGTTCACGTGGACGAACCTGACCTGCGACTGGATGGTGTGCCACACGTCGTCCGCCGCGTCCCTGTTCACTATCTCCACCGTCCACAGGTTCTGCGCCGCCATCGAGATGTTGTAGTCGATGTAGCAGGAGACCTCCTGGTTCTGCGGGGTCACGGGGGCGGCCACGTCGTGGCTATCGAAACGAACGACGACGACAACATAAACAACTAAATCGAGAGATCGCTAAAGCGCACTCATGGGGGAAAAAAACATTCGTCGTTAAAAACGCTTCTAGGAAGTAATTGAATACCCTGATTATTCATTTTTTTTAAATTTTATTATTATTAATCGATTAATTTAATAATTAGGAATTATATATTCATTTAATTGACAATTATCAAGGTAATAACCTGTTTATTCATTTTTAAAAAATTTAATTACTATTATTTGATTAATGTAAGTTAATATCAATTGATTTAATTGATAATTATTAATATAATAACGCGTTTATACATTTTAGAATGTATTCAATTTTAATTAATATCACTAAATTAATCAAACAATTAAAAAGATCAATTTAATCATTATTAGTGTAATATATATTATATAATATATATATAATATATAATATTAGTGTAATAACCTGTTCATTCATTTTTTTAAAAAATTTGATTAATTTTAATTAATATCATTAAATAATTCTAATAATCAAAATGTATCAATTAATTTAATTCATCATCATTACTTTAATAACCTATGTATTCGGGTTTTTTTAAAAATATTAAATTTAATATCATTTTATCGATTTAATAATAACTAATTAATAATTTAATAACCCACTTATTCGTTTCTAACCCATTTTGCATTAATCTCGAAGGTTTCCTCCGAGGAACATTTTCAACGAGGAACGTGTCTTTTGTTCCCGAACACGGATCTGAAAACGGACCTGTTGAGAGCCCTGCTGGTCATCCCGTGCACCAGCTGCACGACGTCCCCGTGCCGTATCCTGTCCATGGGCTCGCCGACCACCAGGTCGTTGCGGTCGGGCCTCTTCACGATCCACCAGTTGTTGACGTCCTTGAAGCTGTAGCAGGTGACCTGCTGCTGGTGGCTGCTGCCCCTGCCGTCCGCGTACCGGATGGGGTAGACGTGCGTGTGGCTGTGCAGCCAGCAGGTGCGGCCGTGAGTGTGCCGCAGGGTGATCTGCGAGCCGTGCACCACCTCCAGGGGCTGACCCTTGGTGATCGACGCCAGACCGCCCTGGAATCGAAGAGCCGTTAAAGAGGTTAAGTTTACACGCGCGGTACATACCACCGGTAACAGAGATGCCGGAACCCACCTCCAGGCTGGCCTGGAAGGCGCTGGTCATCACCGTGTCGTGCGGACCGGCCTTGTACAGGATGGTCAGGTGGACGTAGAAGGTGAGCAGGTAGAGGAGGACGGGAAGGACGAACAGGGCCGAGGCGATGCAGGCGAAGTAGCCCGCGATGGAGGACTGGAAAATACGAAGGTTTTGCCGGTGAAGTACCAGAGTACGATCTCGAGCAGGATTTACCGGAGGGGAAAAAATCACTTGCTGCTAGTAGGGAACTGAGTTGAATTGAATTGAAAAAAAAAGGTTTGAGCTTACGTTGGAGACGGTCGGGATTTCCAAGGTCTGCCAGAAATCCCAAGTGACCACGAGGACGGCCAGGATGGCGGTGAAGAAGCCGACGTATTTAGTGCTGGAAAATGGAGCCGAGCCGTTAATCGTCACTTGCTGACGGTACGTAAGATGCCGTATTTACTCGAATGTAAGACGTACTTTTCTGCTAAGTTACATCTTATGTAGAGCGTATCTTGTTTTCAGCCAAAGAACGAGATACATTTACATCTCTTCCAATTTCAAGTTTCATTAAATTTCAGCGCTGCGGTGATTTTTGACTCATTTTCGAAATGATTATAACAATCGAAATTCCCAAATGTTTATCGGGGAAAAAGATGTCGGAAATTCGTAGCTAATTATGGACTTCAGCGCATTTTTCCAAGAGAAACGGGCTGAGGAATATCGAGTGATGAAACGCCTTTGGCACAAAAAAATTAAAAACAAAGATAACGGGTCATGGATTTCGGAATAAAAATCTGTACGAATTTGGATATCGTTAATTATAGGAACGCCTAAGGTGAACAATTTCTGAAAATTTAATTATAAATTACGGATTTTGCAGTACAATTCGCTAGTATTTCGGAATATACAGCTTTTTTTCAAAAACCGTTATTATTCCCCTCCCCCTTCCTATATTCTGGGTCAAATTCCTGTACATTGTACAAAATTTGCTTGAAAATATTACGAATGAAACGGAAAATATAGGATATTTTGCTCAAATATAGAATATTTGAACAAAAAATAGGAAATATAGGATATTTAAACATAAAAATAGGAAATATAGGATATTTAAACATAAAAATAGGAAATATAGGATATGTTGCTAAAATATAGGAAATATAGGATAATTAAACAAAAATATATATAGGATTTATAGGATGTCTGTGATGCCTGGTAGAGGCAAACTCAAACAAATTATTAGCAAAACATTAACCATAGATGTCAATGCGTCTTAGATTCAAGTATGAATATTTTTGACAAAATTTCACTTAAAAGGTGACATTTTCTCAAACTAAGGGGGTATGCGGTTTAATTTCGAGCAAACGCGGCATATGTCGAAAACATCGAAACGTTCGCTTACCATATCGCGCACGTCAACGAAAAGCTCATCAGAGCCAGCCAGGCGAACCAGGACGAAGTGAACCTCCTGCAATTCGTCGAAACAAAAACAAAAATAATAAAGGACCGATCGCATCGAGCTCCTCGTCAACCTGGTAGATCATCAGCAGAAGCTGCGACGCGGAATGCTAGTCACGAGTTAATGAACCGATTACCCTGCGCATGCAAGTGGTTATCATGCAGTTCTTCGGCCTCCCAAAGCCAAACCTACTCCGCGAGGCCCTCTTTGACACTCACTTCTGCCGGCGGAATTTCAGCAGGCACAGGATACCGAATGCGGAGAACTGGAGCAGGATGCTCTCCATGAGCGCGAACCTCGACTGCGTCAGCAAGGCGTTATCTGCGGACGGAACAACGAGCCACGATGACTATAGTCATACTTATATGGGAAATATAGAAAGGGACAAAAAAATAGAAAAATTATTGGAAAAATACGGGAAGTTTTTTTTAGAGAAACGGTACGAGCGTATTTGAAAACTGCAAGGGGTGGGACTACAAATGCTTTTTACTTTTCGACTGTTCCTGCGTATCTTTATTTCTAAATAAAATGAAACGTATGAATATTTTAAATTAATTTTCCCCATTTTTCCAATTTCCTATTGAGCGTGTTTTTTTAAAAAAAATATTAAAGAAGGGCGAGAGAAGTTTAAAACTATCGATTTTCGCAGATTTCACGTATTTCTCAGTTAAATTTAACGTGCTTTTATTCATGAATTCACCTTAGCGTCGCATCTTTCAACGAAATTTAGACGGATTCGTGCGTTATTTCTTAGCATTTGTTTTTAACCGCGTGGATGTTTTCGCTTCTTTCATTTGCAAAGCTGTCCCAATGAGTTTTCTGTTTTTTCTTTAACCATGCATAATCTGATTCATCGTTTGTTTCAAACAGAATCAGACTTTGTTTCATGGATATTGTCAAAACAAGGAAAAACTAAATTATTTTTTGCGAAATACAGGCAAAAATAAATTATTTTCTGCAAAATTAGGAAAACGTAAATTATTTTCTGTGAAATATAGGAAAAAAATAAATTATTTTTTGTTAAATGTAGGCATACACAGTAAGGGTTTCAAAAATAATGGCAATACAGGAAAATACAGGACCACTTTACAGCCTGCGCTTATCGCGGGCATGATATACAAACGTGCCGAACCTAGCATGACGAGCAAGGCTCCTCCGACCGCCGCGAGCCGGCTGGCCTTGACTTCGAGGAGGATGTGGTAGGCGGTGGGGACCAGAAGGCTCCCGCAGACCGCGGGCACGATGCGAAACGCCCACACGGGCAAGCAGCCGCTGTATGCTGGAAAAGAAACGCAGTAACATCCGCGAATCAATGCCGAGCAGTTGGGATCTACGGCCACGACGCGAGATACGGTCGAACCCTGCTACAACGCGGTTTTTTGTGAATTTAAAACGCAATCTTTCGTGATCGTAACGGTGAGGCTTTTCGGATGCAACGAGCAAATTACGTCGGTTCGTTAAAATATCGTTTCTTATGCCGAGTTCAGCTGTATCTAAAATTCCGCATTCGATAAATTCAAACCCAATCTTTAAAGGTTGTAATGATTGCAGCGATTAAGCTTTTCGGATTAAAATAACGCTCGTTACACAGAGTTCACCCGCATCTGGGAATCCGAATGCGGCGCGGAGCTCCGCATTCGACACCACAACGCCGGATAAAATGTATGGCAAGACAAACTTACGGGATCCGATGCGGTCGAACTTGAAGGTTCCGTCGAAGCCGGCCAGGTAGGCGACCGCGGCCAGGAGCATCTTGCCGAGCGGCGGATGGCAGTCGAAGAAGAAGGTCTGCTTGACGTAGAGCGACGCGTACTTGCCGTAGTGGAGCTCGTCGAAGCTAAAAGAGGCGAAGAATTAGACGGTCATTACCCGAACGCTGTCCGGCAAATCCAGTCGCTTTAAAGCAACACGGGTAGCAAACCGAGCGCGTACACGATGCTGTTCGGCCGCCCCAGTCCCCAGAGCCGAGACACCAGAGTGACGAGGAACAGCGACAGCGATACGACGTCCAGCTCCGTGGTGATCACGAAAGGCATCGCGGGTCCGTCGAGCTTGCCGCGGTCTTCGGCGCCGCTCAATGCGGATTTATGGCCGGCGGATGCGCGGTCTTCCTGCAAAAACGAAATAAAACGACTTAATGAAAACTACATTGTAGGGTACTGAGTTGAATTGAACCTGCTAATGGGGCAGAGACCGTGTTATCCGGACAGATAATACGACATGCAGAAGAAACCCATAACTTCACATTATTGATTTCACTCTTTGGTGGGGATTTTACCTGCGACTCCTTCACCTGAGGCAAAAGGGAGGAACCGGTCTGATATCAGAACCACAGAATTTCATAAACGCAATGATTATTAGCATTCATTTCTCACCTCGTTTCTTTGTTGCTGATGGCTGCCGCGACTCTTCTTCGACGTCTTGCCCCCGCTGCCGCATTCGCCTTCGTTGGACATGATTCCCCAACAATTATGTTTTTCTTTTGCGTCTGAAATCCAAAACTACCCGAAGTTCTAGACGGGTGCCATGACAGGTGGCACTGCCAACGGAGTCCTTCACCTTCCGAAAGCAGAGTGGCACCGTTCGTGGGGATAGGCGCAGAGTGGCAATGGATCGCTGATTCGTCCATACCAGGCTCAAAGGTCCGTAAGGAGAGTCACGCGCTTATCAGGACGCAGAGAGGCACCCGCTAGCTCATTACCCAAATAACGCACCCGGCAGCGACAAGGGCGTCGAACTGCGGCGTCTCGCGGTTGCCACGGGCGACCGTCTCAAAAACAGAACGTTTCCAAGATGGCGTCCTCCGTGGACATGATGGCCGAAGACGGATGGCTTCGAAGCCTCGCTTCTGGCGATTCGGATTCGTACGCCTCGGTCGAAGATTTTCACGTACAGAAAAAAATCGGCAAGGGACAGTTCAGCGTGGTCTACAGGGCCGTATGCAAGGCCAACAACGTGCCCGTGGCGCTGAAAAAAGTCCAGGCAAGTGGGATACATGGTGCCAGCAAAGTCCACGCAAAGCTCATGCATAATAAAATGTCATCTTGAGAAGGGGTCATCTCCAATAATTCATGAAATTATTTGATCGAGGCCCAGCCCAAAATCGTGCCCACACAGTGGAAGAAAAATGACATGTATTTGGCCCGCGGGGCGAAACAAAATCACTCGCACGGTTTTATACATGTACTAATTATAATCGTCAAATTAATTTTCCCCAACGTAGAATTGGTCGTTCCCGAGGCTTTCAACTTCGGTTTGTAGTTTCCTAAAATTTCCTATTCATGGATATAAAAAAAGTAGTTAAGAACTCTGACAGCA
>JAQIXS010002568.1:0-22128 GCA_034700785.1 Rossiulus vilnensis
TTACTATTAAAGATTAAATGTGTATGCATTCATGTTGTCTGTCATCTAGTTAATCACGTCCATTTTTACATTTCAGTTAGCTGATAAAAATGGGCTACGAACATTTTCCTCTGGCGTCTATCTTAAGCTAAATGAAAATAAAACCTGATCAAAAATTATTTAACATGTACTTATTCTAATAGTTCAATTTCAGATACAAGTGTAAATCAAACCTGCTTGAAAAAAAATTAAAATACCTCTAAAACAAAATTTTATATACTGTCACTCATTAAATTAGCAGTTAATTATTGGAGTATATTACAAAGTGGAGAATGCTGTGAATTTTATTAATTTTGCAGGTAAATATTGTGCTTTAGCGGGCTAATAGCACACGTAATATAAAATGTGTGGACAGTAACCATCAACATATTTCTTTTTATTAGATACGAGAGTGAGAATGAATAGATTTTATGGTACGTTTATGAGGGATAAAAAGCCCAGGATGATAGGAGCTGCTCGTACCATTCACATCTATCGGAAATGGAGGAACGGGGATATATATATAAGAAGAAGGGGCAGATAAGAATCAAATAAAAGTGCATCTTAAGAGACTGTAAAAGGTGGATTCCTTTCATTTGCCGTTGGGCTGTGGCGATGTCATTGTTAATGATGTCATAAACCCAGCATAGTTTTCCATCAATGACTCCCTGGTGCACATCACCCGTTTCATTTGCATGGAAAAACACGTAGCCTCAGCACTTAGAAAATCCTTTTCTCAGGATTTTTACCTCCGAAGCTTTAGCTCTTATTGCGAGGCAAACCAAATTTGGGCTGAGAGGGGAGTCGTGAGGCATTAACTCTGAAAACTAAGGTGTTAATACTAAACCAAACTTAAACTCTAGCACACTGATACGAAACTAAACCCTAGCCTATATTTGGATAATGTTTGTAGAATCCCATTTTTAGCAGTTGCTGAAGGTGATACGAACACGTGTCCATTAACCGATATAGGAGGTCTTTAAAAATATTTTTTTTTACAAAACTAGAATAAGTGATTATTTTTTTGGTAAGCTAACCCTACTGTTCAGAATACATAGTTATCGTTGTATTAAATCTGAAAAAAAATTCATAATTATGTTCAATTTATTAAAATCCACTCAGTACCTTATTGTCAGCATGGATGTGCCATGTGATAATGGGTGTCATCCATCTATCCATGTAAATCATGCTCATCAATTCCTTAATTGTAACATATTCTAACAAAATTTAAAATATAAGAATAATTATTCAATGTTTGATGCTGTGATAAGCATGAGCTGTTTGTACTGCGCTTTAATATCCTAATAAATATTTACGTAATTTTTCGTAATGTCGATGGGAGGCAAACACTGCAAACAGACAAGCAATGCTATTTGCATGTTCATAAGGAGCAATAGTATACAGGGTGTCCAGAACACATCCATGATCTCTATTGATTTATTGCTTAATTTAAAATTATTTTTATATTTCTTACATATTTTAAGCATTTATACAAGTACATATTGTAATATCAAGTAGTCTAGGAGTAAATTTAAATTAAATTAGAGGCTGGTAGTGCAGGAAATAACACAAAATGATTTTAGGATTATCTTCAGTGAACTGAAATTTTCAAAAAAACAGTATGCATAAAAAACACCACTAAAAATATCATTATTCCTTTCTAATAAAATAAAATCACTTGATTTCATAAATACACACTGTGACACTTTGGCACTCAACGTTATAATCAGAAGTAAACAGAAATAGCAAATGGCTAAATTTAATTCATGATTAAAGCTAATAATTTTTTTAACAATTTATATAAAAACTGCAGTTAACTATGCTTAAATTATGTTTTTTCTAAAGGATATCATCACGACATCATAATTTATACAACATTAGTCTAAAAACATTTTATGTATCAGTCCGTGCAAAGCCAGCAATTTTTGAAGTACCTAGAGCATGGTTTCTTAACCTGGGGTTCACAGACCTTCGGAAATATATGGATAGATTTTAGAGGGTCCGTGAACTTGGAATAAATTCGCAAAATTATTTCAACTTATCTATGTTTAAAATGAGTTAGCTTCGTATTTAATGGACCGATATTAAACCTTTAACAAATTAAACAAATGAAACAAGTTAAACATTAAATAAATATTAAACATTTACGGACGGTATTAGAACTTCAGTAATTTATTTTCGTAATATTTGGTAATTGTACCTCAATATAATTGGATTTTTCATAATTCCATAAGTTGTATTTTATTTCAATGGGGCTTTTCATCAACGGGTTATTTCATCAGACTACTAAAGGAATCCATGGAAACAAAAGGTTACCAACTCCTGGCTAAGAGTGTTCAGATCCTTCTGGAGTATTCAGGTTTAAATGAAACTACTGAAAATAATGACTTTGGAAAATTATTGGCCTAAAACGTAGGACGATACGAGTTACAATTCGTCGGAGATAAAACGCTCGAATTTCAATGCAGTTAGTTAAAAATGGCTTGGGAAGGAAGGGTAAGTGACTTCGCAAGATAATTATTGGTGATGGAGAAACCATATCTAACGTGAAAATGCGATTTAAATGAGAGACACAATGCGCTCATTAGCACTTCTTGAACGCTAGGAATGATTCCCCGAAATGATTCCAGCAAAAGGTCGCTGGAATCAGAGTGTCAGTTGACTGCCATGAATGTAGGTTAACTACGTGAAGCTTGAAATTTAATAGCACGTTGATTGGCTGGCTGAATAATTATTATAATGAGGTTACGTAGAATATGGACGCTATATTCGTTACCGACGAAAAGATAGTCGCTGTTTGGCATTTGAAAAATATATTTATTTTATAAAGAGCATAGGAGATGGAAATATAATTGTAATTATATAAGGTTTTATGATTTTATTTACAATAACACAGCATAATATAGTAAAACAATATTTTATTATATCCCGTATGGCCATATATGGGATTACACATGCCATAACTGACCATGTATTAGCCATATATGGCCATACATGACATTAGATAAAGCCATACATGGCTGCATATGTGGAAAATATGCCCATTGATCATTGCTGCTCACTTCCTTTAAGCAAATGTGCTCACCTGCCAACATAAATAAAAATTTAACTTTAATATAAGTTACCGAATAATATTTTCCATATACAGATACAGACATACAGACATGTATGGTCATATCTGTACAAATTTTAGAACATTTTAAAAAAAACATTTGGATATATACGCGCGAATATGGATATGCATGGATTTTATGAACATGTACATGTATTTGGATATGATGGATTGGCGTTTACGGATATGAATAAACATATTTGGCCACATGGACACATGTTTGGCCAATTTTTGGTCCAAAAATGTATGAAATAAGTCATATATGTCCATTTATGGACCATATTTACGTTTTCCACCAGGGTCGGCCTAGACAAGCAATTTATTTACACAGCTAAGGGAATTCATCCAGCAATTCTGTAATTACAGAAAGCTTTTCAGAAAATCGCAACAGTGATATACATGTACATGTACGGGACAAAAAAGGACTTTGGGCAGGATAAGGAATTTGCAGACTTCACCATTAAATATCTCCAAATCCCTAGACGGAAAAATCCAGCCAGTTTTCATTTGCAAAGACTGTCTTGCCAACGATACGAAGCAAAATGTAATCACGTTTATTAAATTAGCCGCTGGTAGGAGTGCGGTTAATGGACATGTTAATTTTGCGGCGTGGCCCCCACTATTGAGCATATGTCAATCTCACCAACAGGGGAATGGCCAAGGCGAAGTTGTCGACTTCCTGTTTCCCCAAACCCTAATGATTATCGCTAACGAAATCGCCACTGAAATGGCCTCGGTTAGCGAGAGGTGGCACCGGTTTATTGGAAAATTGCGATCAAATTCAACATCAATATTTTTAATGATTTCGCTGCAGATGGATAATTGTTAAGAGTATTGATTATCGTTGATGATTAATGAACAAAATGTTAGCTTACGTCCTCAGTTTTCTGCCTAGAACAATGGTTGTCACTCCTGTTGGCAGATTGATGCTATGGACAAGCAATGATCCAGCTGCTGGCGCCCTCCCTAAACAGCCGCTCTTCATACGGCATTCCGCTATAACGGCCTTTTTGTTTTATGTCAATGTTTCATTTAAAGGCCTACTTCTTTATACAGCCAAAAGTAATGAAACCTGATATTTTCTAACACAAATACGTAAAATAGCATGGGTCTTGGAATTTTATGGATGCCTTTATGTCACTAGAATCTCCAATGTCACCCTCTTTTTGCACAAATTTTAATTGTGTAATCCTGAACATCCTGTTTTATAGTCGTGAACAATTAAAACTTGATAATTTAAAGCTGCCCTTCGAAGTAAATTTCAGCGTGTTCTACTTGAAATATAATCCAAGATACTGAATCTTGAGACAGCATTTTAAAAATATTAATGAGTTAAGCAGGAAACTGGCAATTTGACGAAGTTTCTAATTTCCTGTGTTTCTTGTGCTAGCAGCCTCATGGTACTCGTTTGCATTCATGATCATGCAACATAAAGCTAACGTTAAATTAATTAGCATCGGTTTTATACAACGTTAATCAAAGGTATAGTAAAACAAAAAACGAAATGTATGTTGGCTGCGTTTGCAAATGATTAAGCTAAACTAACTATATTAGTAGGTGTACTTGAATAATTATCGGGAACATATTTTCTTGAAACCATTTGTGTCTTGCGGGGTATAAAATATAATGACTTATTAAAATTAATTACCAGAAATATTTTAATAACAAACAACGATAACAACTAATCCGTCATTGGAATACATTCTCCGCAAGGAAACCTCCGAAGATGGGCTGCGTGGAAGCATTGTTTTATAATATAAGGGACATTTTCAACTTATGCAAGATTCAATAGACTATTGTACGATTACTTTTACACGGGAAACAATAAATATATCATTTAGTATTACTTCTTGTATGTTTTAGGTATGAAGTTTTATAGAATGAAAGTCAAAATGAGTAATTTTTGTTTAAACTACTCTCATAATTTATTTTTCCCTGTGTAGAATTGGTTGTACACTAGGTTTTGAGTTTTTTTTTATAATTTAAAACTCTTCCATTTCTTTATAACAATTAAAGTATTTTCTCAATCTAAATGAACCTTCGAAGATCTGCATCGGAAATTACATTACGGTTTTTTCAAGTTTATTTCATCTTATTATATATAAATAAGACATTTTCAAATTCTAGACAAATACTGTAGTCTTAGTAAAGAATCAATTCTAGACGGAACTAATATTCAAACAAAGGTTGCAACCTTTAATAATAAAATAGAGAATTCAAACTTCCAATCCCATGCGCAAAGAAAATACGCATTCGCATTGAAATACATTTTAAATTATTACATTGTTAAATGAAATACAAAATGCATCTTGAAATAAATTATTGTCACAATCTAAATGAATTGCATACATCATATCCATTTCTCTTGCATATAGGATGGCATGCAAAATAAAAGACCAATAATATATAGATCAGTAGGAAGTGAGTTCGAAGTGCCGTAAGTGGAACATTTAAAATCTTCCTCAGGTTAGCCCATCCTGATATCGTTTTATACTGTATATTCAATGCGCATTTGGCTTCATGCAGCTAAGTGAAGCCTGAAATTGGCCAGGAGGCTGATGACCAGCCCCAGAAATCACACCATCTGCGGTGCGAATACGAGAAAAGCGAGATATTGCTACACTGACACTATTGCGGTTATATACAGACAGATAAAAACTGAGTATTTTTTACTTCCTTATAGGATTTTCTTCTCTTCTGATATGAATTGCTCTTATTTTTTTTTTTCGCTTCTCTCCCGAAGATGCTATAAAACGGAAGCAACAACAATGGATACCATGCATTGCTATGAATCCTCAGATAGCAGTAGTGCAGGGCTATCAAGATAAATTGCACTTTGCTTGATAGGCTCGTGTAGTGGTGAGGGTGGATCAAATTCAAGAAACAACCGAACCTAAATAAATTGATTCCTATCACTTCGCCGCATCGCGGTGAAAATGCAAGAAATGGTTTACGCACCGGAAATCATCACTTCATTTATGCCAAGAAATGGGTTTCCCGTGGGGGGCAATTGCACCTAAACGCAATTACCATCCGCCAAAGTTAAAAAAAAACTACAAAAGTTTTCTTGATAAGCACGGCGGATTCAGACCGATGAACGAATGACTGTTAATTTGGACTTGATCACCGGAAATACAACGGCATCTAGATAGGCTACTGTAATTCAGGTAGCCTAACTAAATAAGCTGGCATTTTCTTCCTTCTTATACCAGCCATCAAACGAAGAGTTTTTTGGTTGTTTCACTGCTTTTCTTGTTTTGATTAGTAATGTTATTATTAAGTGATCATCTGCCTAGGTACTTTCTTGGAGCTTTACATTTTTGCCTTTCATTTTGCATTGTATGCTGAGGTCAGAATGGACACTGTTCAACATGTTCAACATGAAAGAAATGCACATTTTTGTTTCAAATACTTATTATAATTACTTAATGTATTTGTTGACCGTGTAGAATTGGTTGTCCACTAGGGTCTGACTTATTTTCTGTTATTAATAAACGTCCCATTTGTTTATAAAAATAACTTTAAAACAAGCGTTACACGACCTCGGCAACTGGGTTTTTTCTCTCAAAAAACCTCCGAAGATGGGCATTAGAGATTGCATGACGTTTTTTTAAGTTCAATTAATTCTTTCTATTAATAAAGATAACGTTTGAAAATTGTACAAAACAAAATAATTCAGACCCTAGTGGACAACCAATTCTAAACGTGTAAAAACACATTTAGCAATTACACTAAGTTAAAGGAAAAATGGCATCCTTTTGATTAAGCGTTAACCGAAAAGGTGATAGATCTATTAGGTGAGGTTTTTAAGCTTGCTAAATCTGGAACATCTTTAGGAATCATATCATGGGGTCTAGGATCGACGAGCACTTCCCTGCCCATGATTTTTAGATGTTTGTTAGATGTTTGATACTCTGGCCACAAATGGCTGTCTGAGTATCACTAAATAAGTAGATAGAACTGTAGGTCTTGAAGTAACATTAAATAAATACTAAGATTGCATTCCGTAGGAATTTAGTGCCAGAAGGCTTACTGCCTTAAGGCTTATGAATGATTCTATCATTGACCTCTATCAAACAGAAGGAAAATAGAGTAACGTTTCCAGATTAGCGGCATGTTCATTTCGTTAAACTAATCTCAATTTCCAACAAAAGATCTGGAATTCGAAGCAGCCATCGAAGGGAGGACTCAGAAACGAAAGGCGAAATCCAATAAACCATGGACGTTTGCAACGTTACCAGTAAACTAACGTGGCCAGAAATGCCAACAAGAACGCTAATAACTAACCGAGAGGAAATAAGGTTGAGTGTGCACTGGCTACTCCAGCAGACCGGTCTAGCCACGATTAATAATGTACACGTCCGTCATTAAATTCATTACACTGACTGTATCTAAACTTATTATCTCTTGCGTGCAATGTTTCCCAGCCTGAACGAACATGATTTTCACCACCACCAAAACGAATAAGCTCCGCGGTGCGACTACCGTTCGCCAGTGCGATATCAGGCTAATTGAAGTCATTTGGAATAATTGAGTTTACATAATCGGCTACTAATTCCTCCAATAAATTACCCCTGGAACGCAACGCGACTCTGAGAGACTGAAAACGATGGCACTCGAAGCGTACGGGCGCAAAACCGCCTGATGAATTATGCGAATAACTATTGTGAAATATTTTTCAAATATGGATTTGTCCACTTTTACTTATTATTAAACATCCGGGGCAGCTAATGCATGAACTTACACAGTGATGCCATCTCATCGAGTCCACGAATAGTTGTCGCTGTTATAACCACCCGTTTTAAAGTAGACACTCGGCAATCTCGTCTATCTACATTATGTATAAAATAAGTCAAATATGCTCTATATTTACTTTTTTACGTGAAATGTGCCCTGAAAATACGTAAATTGTGAAATTGTAACGTCGTGTATAAGGAATTTCGACATTATTTTCAACGAAGTTCAACATTATTAATGATGCCATAAACATTATTATAACATCATTTTTTGATTATTTCTTAGTTAAAATGACGTTATTTGTGTCTGTTAACTGCAGTGCTACTTGTACGGGGCTTGACCGATCAGGTTGCACAATTCGGATGATAATGGATGGGGTTGGGGGGCATTTATGGACGGTCCCTAACCTGCCAAACAAGGACCACTCACGAAAAGATAAAGTGCAAAAGAAAAAGTACAGGGATTGGAAGCAATCGTGGCTCAGCTCATGTTTCCAGGCTTGAACGATGAGCAAATAAGCAACAAAAACATGATTACACGTATGAAACATAAGCCGATGCCGAAAATACATTCATTAATCTTAATGATGAACGCTTAAAGCCGGCCGCCTACGCAAGCCGAACTGAAAAGTTTAATCTAAAGAAGAAATAACGCCATGAGCAGCCCATTAATGTTGAGCAGTTTCATTTTGAGGACAAATGAAGGGAGGCGAATGCGCATATCACCTTCATCTCCAGGCGGGTTAAGAACCCCATAAAAGCCCGTTATGGCATTATGTTGTCGGGTATTTAGCAAGAGTGGCTTGTTGCTCAAATTCTTTCAGCTATGATATTAAAAGCGGGGTGTAATAGCGGAGCAAATCACGGGACTGTAAGCGGACACTAACTGATTGGTCAGCTTTTCAAAGAAACCGAATAGGGCCTCAGCGACACCTTCGCTTCTAATTATATTCACTACAGAGCAAAGCAAACACCGAAGATGACATTCCACTTCAGATGAGGTTGATACTAGGAGGCCTCCTAAAGAAAAACAAATTACCACTCACACTGGACAGCAACACTTTCATGGTGAAAAGATCAGTATGAGATTTTATACTCATATCACTATGTCTGGATATCCGCGAAGCTAATCTTCACCATCATGTGGCTGGGGAATCATCAATTGAATAGACCAGGAAACACAGCCAGGGGTTTTCTTAGATCACAGAATTCGTTCACATCATCAATGTTTCATGAAGTGTTTCATTTACAAATGCTGTCAATGCTTCTTGTAATTTTATAGTCGCCTGATGAAGATGTAATTAAAACATCGAAACGCCGCGAATCTAAGCAAACCCCTAGCTGTGTTTCCTGGTCTATTCAACTCATATCACTATGATAACATCAGTGATATAACTAGGATAACATTACTGATATCACTAGATTTATAATGACAGTGATATTTGGGCTACTTATTTCAGTATATTTTACAGATATTACTATGATCTTTCCACCAGGGTTCCATGCAACAATGCCAAAATGGTCAAAACGGATCCATAAATTTCTCGATGTAGAATAAATATTGACATGTATTTTTACACAACGTAAGGAATGCTTTATTATTTAACAAATTTAGATGGTTAAGTTTTATTAACATACAGTATACATGAGGGCGATTAGAACAGTAGTGGTGCAAGTCAATTTTTCCTCAATTGAAATACAACAAGTTTTGTTAGAAATACTGAATTAGATTACAATGCATCACATTTAACTTGACTTACCTTTTGTTGTTGGTACACGGAAGCTTTGACTTACTACACTTATTATTTCAATAGTTTGATATATGTAGATGTTATTTTTGCACTTATTTTTGTAAAAATAACAAAAAATTGACTGACACCACTATAGGTTTAACCACCTCATATGTATCTGCTTAAAGTTTTATAAAAAAGTAACCATGCATTCTATGATATGCAGTTGATTTTAATTTAGTTTCAGAAACTTGACGCAATATAATTATTAATAAAATTAAGATAAAGAATTATTTAAATATTTCAAAATATGGAAACAGAAGTGAATGTGAGTAATTTAATTTTTAACGTGTTGTATTTTTTCTATTAAATACATGTATTTATGAACATTTCTCTATGCAATGTATGCATTATTAAATACATGTATATTTTTGATATGATTTGGATTTTAATAAGCATTCACTATCGCCGCCAGCAACATTACAATTAATTTCCACGCTCGCATATAATGGCATAATGCAATACTCAAGTTACTATGAAGGAGAAAAAGGAAATCTCAGTCAACTTTGGCTGTCAAATACACTGGTTTACTTGTCCAATTTGCCCCTGGCTCAAAAGGAGCCAAATAAGTCTTAAAGTAACAAAGTAATGCGCTTCGTCAGTCATGCTTTACTCCCCCAGCACCAGATTTTCATGGCATATAATTGATACTTGCATCAACTGAATATAAACAACAGCTTAGCTTCATTTTCCGTATTAATTTACATGATAATTCAACAAATTTCTTTCAGCAGACTTCCCACAAATATTTGCACACATCGGCCATTTATTCGTTAATATTTGTGGAGAAATCATTTCAATTAGGTGCTTAATGAAACATATGAAATGTGAGTATCTTTTCAGCTGGTAACATTTCATACCATTAAGAAGGATCGTCTATTTAAACATGAAGTACTCGGTTAAGACTAATTAAATTAAGCAATACGAGGGAAAGTCGTTACAAAGATATACCCCTAGAGCAAAAATAAGAAATCTTCAAAAACAAGAAAATGAAATACACACGTCTCAAATCAAACAAGAACAATATATGGAAGTAAATTCATCTTTACAACGCAAGCAAATTCTCATTCAAGATTTGAAACCCACGCTCAGTTTTCAAACTTATTTTGCCTAAACTGTTTTTATCATTTATTTAATGTTAAATAGAAACTATAATTGTAATTTTGAATTCAAGAAGGAAAATTTGCAATGGAAGTTGTTGATTATTTAAATTTATTTTTACAACATAATGCAGCTGAACAATTCTGGTAAACGGTTTGCAAAATTACATTTTTTTCCTGTAAAAGGACTTTTTGTGCAGTTAATTAAACGCCAAATATAGATGTTTATAGCCTCGAAAATCACTTGCTCTCAATGTTTCTTAAAAAATCAGGCAGTCAACATCTGAAAGAAAAGATAAGGAGTAGGAGTACAAGGAAAAAAACGTTCAAATCGCCGAAGATCCACAAATTAAGCAAACATGACATTTGGTGAAACTATGCGCGTCTCTATAAAATCACGTTATGTAGTAATTTTCTCTTTTTTTGCTTAAAAACCATTCAGAGAAAAACTTTGCTGTCACTTTCAATCACAGAATGCACACTTTTTGGAAAATTGTGAACCTGGGATGCGCATTTTATTTCCCAGCAAAGTTCACTTAAGATTGGTTTGTATGAACTATTTCTGACATTTCTGCCAAAAGGAATGCAAGGTGTTTTTTCCTGACTTTAATTTGTGCACTGGATTGAATAGATTTAGCCAGAAACACTGACAGATGGTGACAAGAGTTGTTAGATAATATAGACCGCGTGTGAAAAGCAATATCAACGCGTGGAGAATTTCATCAATCTCGTTCTAGCGAGATAATCTGTCGACAAATGACAAAAAATGCTAATATTCGTGAAATGGTTGTTTAATGCAAAAATCAGAATTTTTTTTCATTAATGGCATTATGAAGTCATCTTTAACCTCTTCAAACATGCATATGCATATAAACAGGCATGAAATCTTTAAAAAAGACAACAATATTGAATGACAATATATTATATGCTAATACCTTTTTAAAAAAATTAAATACAAATATTTATAACACTCTGTAAATATGTTGTTATTATGTTGAAAATATCTGGTAATATGTTTACATATATTGTACACTGTATATGTATGCTCATATGTTATAATTTATAAAACATATATGAACATGTTTGGACATGGATATTTTACGGTTTCACCATAATTAGAATATACTCAAAACAGCGAATATTTATAGAATCGGCAAAGAGCAGGAATAATACCGCTTTAGGAGGCCGAGAATAAAAAATTAGGCGAATGCTCGCGGTTATTTATATTAACTTTGAAATATGGATTTTAAATTTAATCAGACATTATCTTAAGAGGCTCTTTAACGCACATTTAAGATCGAAAATTAAACTAAAAAGGTGCATTTATTGTAGCAGGGCAATTAAATCCCCTTCCATCCTAGTCCATTAAAATGTTGGTAAACCATGTAACCGTTTTGTTTTGCTGTGTATTTGCAACATGCAATCATGACCCAATCTTGAGAGCCATTAATCATGTTTCGCAGACAGTTTGGACTCATTTTAAATTGTCTTCAATCCCTGGGATTGAGCTAGTCGATCAATTGCAGGCGACAATATGCTCAACCAAATATCGCTCAACGTGACCGGATAAGCATTTTGAAGAAAAGATTATGTACATTGTAATGGCCACTGAGAAGAAAAACATATTTTGTGGCAAACTTCGATAAATAAGAAAGAGGTCGAAGACTGTCTAGGTAGGTTTAATGTAGATTGTAAACTATTGTTCATCATCAGCTGTGCAGTATTAGTATTTGATAACTGCTTAAGCATGCTTAGAGAATTCAACTTAATAGCATTCATTAAAAACGTTGCATAGATATTACAAAATCTAATGACATTGTGACAACAGGTCCAAAATAACTTGAAATGCTAGGTGCAGCTGTTAATCTTCAGTATATTCGAAGAGTTTAAGGATGCTTAAATGGAGTTAATCATCAAGTTCATTGACACTTAAAATGTAGTGTTAATGCTTGTAGATTCTTAACACTGTACTTATAAAATATTTGATTTGTTCAAAAAAGTCAGAGCAAACGTTTTATTTTTTAGATTAAGTTGAGACGTGAAAATAAGTTGTTTTAGCATTAAAGTGTTTTTAAAATGACGTAGACCTGGGTCAGAAATAATTCTTTTTTTAAAAATGATAACAATGTACATTATGTAACTAAGTATACTGTTTTAGTATCATGTAATTATGACACAATCGTCTAAACGCTAACGGCATGAACATAATGCATATGGCTTAAAAAAGTTCTGCTTTAATTTTTTTAAATACATTTAACTTGCTTAACATATTTTTCTAACTTCTTCAAAAAGTGCATATTTCTTCTTTGTTGCAATCCGCAAGTAAAGTTTAATTTTATCAATCGTGCGTGTTGTCAGCAAGAAATAATTATTATGAAACAGAAATAAAAATGTAGCCAAAATTCTAACTCCTTTCCCCCCTAATGGGGGCAAACACTGCTTGCGACATAGCAAGCAGTGTTTGCCAGAATCAAGGCATTTCATTAGCTAAAATATTACAAAAATATTTTCACAAATCAACTTTGTGATTAACGTTCACTAGCTATACATGTAGTTCATGGTCATCAATGATGTTAATATTAAAATGTAGTCCCTTGATATTCGGAAATTTATTTGTTCATTTTTTTCGATTGTAAAACCCAGGCGTGTACGGGTTAATGGCTTGGCCTTAATTAATTTAATGCATCTAATTTTATTAGAGCATGACTACACACATTCGGTACATGAGTAACGAAATTATTATTGATTAGCTTTCATCATTTTTCACATCAATTAAGACGATATTATTGCGCTGCGACGCTTTATTGCGTCAAATAATGGCTTTATTAATGCTGCATCAGAGCGCACGACCACATGTTCGTTGGGTGAACATGTTTAAATTGGACCTAACCATGTCAAAGCTTCAGGGATGGATGGCAATCAAAATTAAAATTAAGAGTCGATATGGAAACTGTCAAATTGGCTGTTGGGTTGTAAATCAAAGCGAGGCATCGAAACAACCATTTAAACAATAATCAGGAGAACTAATTAGCAAACATTTATATGTGCTGAGATCCCGTTTATACCTAAGCCCAAGAGAACTTAAAATCTGAAAATACATTGTATGTTCAATATCGCCAAGACATGCAGGAAATATGCGCAGAAGGCTTGGCAAATGTCCTTGAATGTTTTCATTGAGGAATTTTAATTATAAAATCCTGTACGCCAACTCGTCTGCGTATCTGGCTATATTAAATTCTGCTTCAAATATTTTTCAAGGGGATCGTTCAGTCAAAATTAAATTTGATAATCATTTCGATATTTTGCATAATAGGTGGGCTGTGCGTAGGTTTATCCGTTCCTATCTGAAGCGCGACATAGCCTATGCCTGTGCATTATTTAACATATGACAAAATATATGGGTGAAATCTAAATCACGCTATTGCTGTCTCGAAAATATTTAAATTATTTTGTATACGCGAAGAACTTGAAATTAAAGGTGCGCTGATTAAGTGCCAGGCGTTTTTTAATAGCACAAGAATTCAGTGCCTTGTTTAGATACACTATTTTAACAACTGCTGTCACAGATTCAGCAAATGGAAAACAGATTTAGTAGATTTACCAGTTGAATCTAAGATTTTAAAATTATCAATTTGGTTTTTGTAACCATATTTAATAGATACAGAAACAAGGCGAAAATCATCCAAGAAAAAGGTATGAAGCTTTGCACATAGAGGTAGCATGAACGCCGTCATAATCCAACGTGTTTAAAAAAAACTGTTTATAATTTGGGAAACTTACCAAAAATATTGCAGTAAATACACTGCATATTTCCGTCTTCTTAGAAAGTAAAAACACATGTAGCTGCTAATAATTTTTAAAAGTATACTCTTTTTTATAAGGATGGTAATTTTTGAAAAGATGGTATTTTAACTTTAAATGACAATCATTTTACAAACAATGATAATTATGGGTTATGGTTGGTTTGTAAAAAAACGCTTTAGTAATTGTGTAAATGATGGTGACTTGATAAAGGATTGTAATGTTTTAAAGTATGGTAATTTTTTGAAACGAAATTGTTTTTATAGTACAGTTATCTTTTCTACTGATGATAGTTTTTTTAAGGATGATAGTTTTTTGGTCATTTTTGAAAATAATGGTGGTTTTTTATAGTAGGCCTTCATAACGGTAATTTTTTTAAAGAATGTTATTTTGTATAAAACTGTCATTTTTTATCGCGACGAACACACCACTTTTATTGCTGTAACAAACAATGACTTTAAAAGTAAGTAAGTCATGGCACATCCTGTATATCTATAAACAATATTTTTGATTACATGTACATGTATACACTGCATACTTAAATCTTTAGTTTTCGATTCAGAATTTTAAAATAAGAGTATCTTGAATCAGGTTCAGCATTGTCCATTTACTCACCCTGGAGACTACTAATCAAGCCACACTCGTTCTTTTTAATGAAACTAATAATTTCATATCCAGCTATCATAATCCTCCTTCATCAGAGCGTGTAGGAGGATGCGTCTTATTGTGATTTCAAAATTCTCATAAACCTACTTGGATTTTTTTTGAATTGTTCCGAACTGATTAACGAGCCAAGGCATTTAATACTCTCGAGTATTACTCTTTGCAGTCACGTGGGTCTTCTTAAGCTGCATTCACCCCTAGTGGTAATTATTTGCCTCAGTTAGCTTGCAGCTGCCTTGGAGAAATGCCGGTTTCTTTTCCAGCCATTATTTTTGACGTTAAGCAGTGAGTCAGTTACAGTAAATGTATATTTCAACTGCGATTGTGGATTGGCATCAAAATGCATCATTGATTTTTGGCTTAGCTGAAGTTTGCCATAGATAACCCATAACATCTACGCTATTGAAATGGAAATGTCTTCGCAGAGGCCATCTTACCTTACTTGTCATCGATCTCTTTGATATCGCTTTGATGAAATGTAATCACCATTTAGTAATTTTATCCGACACAAAAATGACTTGAGAAATTTCATAACACCTATTCAAAGCATTAGAAACATGTCTTTAAAACATTACAATCAATGCCTATGTTCACTTCAGGCTGACCCAATAGGATGCAAAAATGCAAAAAAACTATATTTTTGCTTCAAATACTACTTATAATTTTTAACTTTATGTAGAGATGATTGTTTCCTAGAGTCAAGTCCTGATTATTTACTAAAGAAATGCTCAGAAGTTCAATACAATTCAATTAAACAGTACAATTGTAGATCCTAATGGACACACAATTCTACAAGTAAATAAATACATTTACCAATTATAACAGGTACTAGAAGCAACATAGTACTTGTAATTTTTTACATAGTTGGTATCCCTTTGGTTCGGCTTTAACCCATTTCAGTGAGAGCTCTAACAGCTCCGCACTCCAACATGTTACGTTTCTGTACTCGACTTAGTCTGTTTGAAATCTAAATCTTGCTCTTATAAAAACCTAATAATCCCACGATTAAATTATATCCTCATCATGTATACGTTCGTTTACATCTACTTACAATACTGTTTTACTTGTTCTATGGACCAAAAAATCGCAGTTTTTCTATATTTTAAGAGGCACTTACTGCATGTTTTATGGTTCTTGAAATAGTAGCATTAACATACGCAGGTCACGGGTACCTGTTGAATAAATGATACTCAAACGTCTAGTTTAATATAGGAAGTCATTAGTCTAGTTTGTGTTTGGCAAAGAACACAATAATTGCGTGTCTTATCACATCATAGGCCTTCGCATAAAAATCAACATAAAATAATAATTGTTAAAATGAACTCCATTAATTAATTTTTTTTTGCTTTCTGAGAAATTTATTTTTAATTAGAAGTTTCCGAACGAATTCCGAAGCAGTAAAACATCCGCTTTAAATTGTGTTTCTCAACTTACGTACTGGCTATAAATAAAAACAAAAATAGAATTAGAAACTGAACGCAAAAGAAATTTACTTGCACTCATATGAATCATTAATTAAGTTTGTTGTACAATCAACTTTACGCAAGATGAGGCAATATCACGACTGTCAATAAAAAATCTCGAAAGTGTACATGAAATGTGCGCACTTATGAAAATGAAACATGCCTATAAACTTATTATCTTTTCGGAGATATTTATTCGCAAGATTTAATAAAAATCTTGCAGGGTTCGAATAAAAAAAATTTCTATTAAAATGTTTTACCATTTTTAAAAACTGTTTTTAGAATGTTTTTTTTTAACGAGAATTCTTATGGCACTTAAAAACAGGGCGATGATAAAGTAACGCAAGTTCACAGTATTTTATTGTGCAAAATTTGTTTTATTAAAAATTTGAAAATAACTTAAAATTCATGCATTTCGGAAACACGGTTTCAAATTATGAAACGTTTATTTTCTCTCCTTAAAGAGAATGTTTTATATATATATATATAAGTTTTAAATATACAGTTCTTTTTCTAATGGATTTTTTTATAACTAATAACAAGTGTAATTATCAGAAGCAATAGTTGCAATTGCTGTTTATTATATAATTTCTCTCATGTATGCTTTAGTTATAAATGCAATAAGGTCTTCTTGTCGCTGATTATGTTTGGTTAGAAAAAATTAAAACTTTGAGAACACCTCACACGATAGCGACATATATAGTTGTTTTCAAGTTTAATTACGCCCTATGAGTTTTTATGAAGTATCTTGCTAATGAATTTATAATTAAATAATTTAATTAGGAAATACGACGATTTCATTTCATTACATGCTGAAATGAATATTCTGAAGGCGAAATTTTATTTAATTAGATCCATTTCCACAGGAAACTAATTTTCTCCCAGCTCGCGACGCAAATTAATGTCCATTGCTTGCCAAATTCAACTGAATTTTAATCTAATTAGGTTGCAGAATTCATTATTAACGACGTTAGGTTTGACGAATTTGATGGTCATCGCACTGACATAAAACACTTCCTTTAGAGATCATCTAGCAGCAGTCGCTATTAATCGCAGATTCCGTCGCACGTATTTCAAGTAAAGCAAAAACATTTTCACTGTGATTTAAGCTTCTTTCTAATAAAAAGTGATCTCATGACAGCTTTGTTTTGGAAATAATGTTTGAAGACTATCGTAGTTGACGCTGAAGTCTATCAGATCCATTTACAAAATCCAGGATGACATGAAAGTTATTTTGCACAAGAGATATTATGAGGCGTCCATAATTTTAGACATTATGTGTATTATGTTATTTTAAACTTTCGCACTAACCTATGTGCTGTACTTGTGTGCTCATTTTTTTTTACTAAAATGAATTATAAAAACGAACATTTTCTTTTCCGGTTTTATAATAATCTGTACAATGTACTCTTTAAAGAATATATCTGACATTAAGTCTATTTTAATAGCATTGCACAACATTTTAAGTTATATTAAGCTTTCCTGATGGGGTTGCAGTTTACAAATGTATCCTTAAAATAAAAATGTACATGCATATGATTTATTTCATAAATGGTTACAACCAGACTTTGGCCACAAATGGATATTAAGTCCATGAAACCCATATAAATGTATGTCCATAGATATCCATATATGTTTTTTTAGAATCCTATATGGCCATATTTTTAACATATTTACATGCATGGTCTATGTGTATGTTCATACCTAAAAATTATAATATATTACTGTATATTGGAATTTTAAGGGAAGTGAGCAGTAATGATTTTATCTTTAGGTAAAAAATCAAATATTTTTAATGTATGACAAAATATGCAGCCATATATGGCTTTATAATATACATGTAATAACACATTTTCTATATGTGGCCATGTACATGTATGGATCGAACATGGTCAGCTATTCCATTAAAGACAATCTCATTTCTGTTTACTCGGTAGGCCTATATGTTCACATGTAATTCATGCCAACATAAATACAATTTTTGGTTTACATTTTTCAGAATGCGCATGTTCATGTATATTCATATTTTTTAAAAAATCAGAAACAAAAGGAACACAAAACAATTGCTCGTTGACTGTCAAAGATTCTACACAATTTAAACACGTTTAAAACATAGGCGAAGCAAGTAACAACTAGCGAAACAACGACACGTAGCAGCACCCACCTAACAAGCCCTTGTGGCGAATTTATTATTTATCACGGGAAGATAAAAATTGTGTTATCAAATTCAGCATCCCAACGAGGCCGAGCAGTCATAAACCGGTCTGTCAATTGAATTTGGACGGATCTCCACCCTCGCGTCCTATTGGCTCATCGAGCATCAGGCCCTGGTGGTGCCAAACTGCCAATCAAAGTTATTAGGAGAAGAAAAACCGATGGGGGTAATATACGTGGCGTTTTTATGGGGAACAAATTCGCCGGTTAACACGTAGCTGGCAAAACACACAAACACCCATGCAGTAATAAGCAGGTTGTTACGATATGTACTATAAAGTGGAGTGCATATGGCGCCCCTTAGCAGCACAAACCCACGTGGTCATGGCCATTGCTAATATGGTGATTGGATGTTTTGTATCCACTAAGTGACCAGAAAAGCCTCGTTTTACGACGCTCGTAATCACACCCCACCCCCGACGATTACACCGACTTTAACGGCCTCCCCTTTATTCGCCAAGGCACGCACTCTCACCAATTGTCCAGGGATGTGGCCGCATGGTCATTTCCCAATCTGCGAAGCAAGTGGTCATTTAGCGATGAAATATTAAACGGCACTTTCCACTTTCGCCAAATCCCATCTCGATGCAAAAACATAAAAACGAAAGACTCGATCCGTAAAAACGCAATCAGTTCGTCGGCCAATCAAGCGCTGACCACTGGTCACTTTTAACGATGGACGCAAATAGGAACGTTCGAAAATGGTGAACAGCTTCGGTCAGGCAAAACCTTGCAAGGCGTAGCTTACGAGTAGCGACTCCACTCGTAATCAGGTGCTGTCCACTAAGGACGTCTGAGGTTGGATGGATGGAATTCGAAATTTAGATCAATTATGAGGTATACTCTGAACAAAACTCATACCTCGCTTAAAGGCATAAATAGATTCCTGGAAAGTTGGCTGTAAACCAAAATGCTGTATAAACAAACTTGTTTTTACATAAAAAACCTATATAACTTACATTAAGAGGTTCCAAATACTATTATAAAATTGAAAGTCACTAAGATGTTGGAAAAAAATTTATCAGTTTAATTTTATATAATATCAAACTCAGACTGATCAAACTAATATTGCATTACAGTGTTGTAATTAAACTAAACAAAATTGAGAAATAAACATACTTGGAATAAAAAATGAAATGTTGTAGGCCGTAAAAAACGGGAAGACCGTTATAGCGAATCCCCGTATCAAGAGCGGCTGTATATCGAGGTATGAGTGTACAGTGTATACTGGGATTTAAAATGGGCCAAAATTATGAATGAGTTGGTTTTGCGATTAATATTTCCTGATCCATGATGTATTTTTCATTCCTTGGGCATCCGTGTGGCTTTCTCTATGCAAGAAGGCGTAATCTGTTACCTTTAGGGCTCAGTATATCCTAGTTTTGTGCAAACTATGAGGTCAGCAAATGTAGACGTCATGTTCCTACATGTTGGTATTGTGCTTGTAAAAAAGATTGATGGCCTTATTTGTCTTCTGTGCCATAATTATGATCAAGTCTGACCTGGCACACACCGAATTTAGACCTGTGACCAGTAGCGGAAGTAATCCAATTATTTGCATCATGACACCCTATCCCCATCCTCCAGTCATTGATTTCTGGATCCGCTAATGCCTGTGGCCATCTGGAAATGTGGGGGATTTTGGATATTGGGTAATAAGAGCAATGTTATCTGCAGAAAAACCAGGGGAGGTCAGGAACAGATTGGTACAATTTGGTGACTATTTGGCAGTTCTTGAGTCCAGTTAAACCTTTAAATAACGGCCACTCACCACTGGTGACACACCTACCAAAATATACTCAGACCAATTCAAAAGGATACCCAATATTTAAAAAAAAACTGTGCTTACATATTTTCACTTCAAATGTAAACTATACATGTACAAAAAACTACTTTTCAGAAGTCGTATAAAGTTGTTTTTCAAGCTTATTAAACCATTTTTATGAATAAATGTGCCATTTTTAGATGATTAAAATAACTTGAGACCCTGGTGATCAATCAATTCTATACTAACAACTATTCATGTACTTGTTAGTATAGAATTAATAGTTCACCAGGGTCTCAAGTTATTTTAATCATCTAAAAATGGCACATTTATTCATAAAAAGGGTTAAATAAGCTTGAAAAACAACGTTATGCGATTTCTGAAAACTAGTTTTTTCTCTGAATAAAAACTCCGATGCCCATCTTCGAATTTTAGTTGCTATGTCAGCATTAACAGAGTACAATGTAACGATTTGAACAAGGTGGTAGTGCAAGAAATCATCCTTGAAATCACGTCATTTGGTCATTTATATTAAATTAAATGAATTTATATAAGGATAAATACTCCGTGGTTTTTGAGATACTCGGTTGGTTCATTTGACATTTCAATACTTTTGGCAGGGGTACCTAAAGCTGCGCAAATTTAGCACTATAATAACTCTCAACAATTTCCAATTGTTGTAACACCACTACTGTAATACTGGTGTTTAAAATAGGACAACAAATGTGGCAACACATTAGAAAAAATTTAAATATGGCGAATTGAAGTCATGATGCTCCATTTGAGATGAAACTTGAATTGCAAATTAAGCGCTGGCTGATTCGGGATGAAATTAACATCAAAATGACGCATGTTTGCGATTAGAGACTAGATAATTGCTATCATTCAACTGATTTTTATTAATATTTGCACCAGTAAAGTACATGTACGTGAGTGCACATATTTATTTCTATCACAGCTGCATACGTCTTACAAACGTCCATAATGATAACCAGGAAAATCAAACATGTCAAGCAGAACAAGGATAATAGGCTTTCAACGTTGTCCTTTATTCAATTTTCGATAAGCTCAAGCTATGCCAAATTTTATCTCAAATTGCCGATCGGGTAATGTGCTTAATTTTCATGCAATTTTTGAGGCATTTTCGCTAAATCTTATCAGTAATTTTAATTATGTTTGCTTTAAACACAAATTGAACACGTGTATAACTAAGTAGATAAAACGGCAAGGAGAAGCCAACGAAATAAATTAATGTTAAGAACTTTGGCTAAATTAATATTTTGTCATGTTTTTTTTTTTTAAAAAAGTATCAATTTATCATGTCTATTATTATACCCATATGTCTAGACATAATTAAATACGTAATACGTTGTTATTAATTGGCAATGGAATTTGTCTACAAATATGGTAACTACAGTGCATACGCTCAATTACGGGACATTAATTACATGCCATCAAAAAGTATG